>JAQIVE010000852.1:0-30596 GCA_034698285.1 Sminthurinus bimaculatus | reverse complement strand
AACTATTAACTGCATGTATGTAGTTTTACATTACTGCTTACACGGACCCCTGTGCAAAAACCAATGTATTCAGAGCGACCTCCCATTGTTACAGTTTCCCTCAATGCATGTACATATAGACTTTGTATGACTTTGTATGTGTTATGTTATTTCAGTTTAACATTACTGTTAGAATTTTTTGATCCAGAACTCAAATTGGGTTTCTCTAATTGACAACTCGCCTTTTCATGCATTTTTTACCTGATTTTATTATGTACTAAGGGGCAAACAGCAAGAGTTTACACCAACAATCTAATTCCGTACCCATTATTCCCCTAAATTTAAAAGTACATTATTCATTATTCTCATGATACACACGATGCTCGACAAATGTATACAAACGGTTATTTTTCTGATATTTTTTAAAACGAAAAAATTCCATTTTTCGATTTGCTAAATTCCTGAAGATGACTTCAAAACGTTTTTTATCGTTTGCCGTTCATCTTGTACTTTCATCTGGCATCCTAAATCGGCATTGATGTAGCATTCGTATGGTTTTACATAACTTTGTGGTATTTAATTGAACTTTTCATTGTAGATTTGAATAATTATAAAGAGTATGTAATTGAATACAAAGGACAAATGTTTACTTTAAATGGCGAAGAAGTACGAAAAATTTGATGAAGGAAAATATGGAGTTGTTAACCAAGTGTAATAGAAATAGTATTGACAATAAATAAAGAAATAATAATAACGTACACACCACACAGGAGTAAATGGATGTTATTTAATACATTGAAATAGAGGCTTGCAATTGCTTTCTTCATTTATATAGCATGTATCTGTAAAAAATTCAATTTATAGTCGATATAAATACACGGCGATTTGGTCGATTGGTGTAACGAGCACATTCATTTTAGACCAAATCCAATACAAAAAAAATTGGAAACGGGAACGCCCGAATCTGCCGTTAATTTTAGAGTACATTTGTTGTGTGTAAAATACATTCAGTTATTTACTTTATGAACCACCAATTAGATTTATGGCAGGAATATTTTGTACTCTACAGTATATGCAGTATGCACACAATCCCTATAGAGTTTATTTGGGTGCATATCTGTACCTGTATTTGTAAAATGTATGATGTGTACATTATTTATTTGCTTTTACACATAATATGAATTTAGTTTATTATAAAATTTTATGCTAAGGTCTCATCTCTTCTCAACTTTTCTTCCTTGAAAAATTGCCAAGCAAACTCACAATGCCTTCAACAATGTTTGAATGAATCAGCATGAGTAAAATGAAGAATATACGATATAAAAGAACTATATGTTAAGTGTCGTTTTGGTCAACTTCTTTGACTCGTTCGTTTGTTACTATTTTGTCTACTTCATCGCCTTCATTCTTCATTTTTTCGGTTGTGAATGAGGTGGTAGGTTCACTGGCTACTATTTATGTGCATGTGTGTATGTATGTAGTGAAAAGTGTGAAAAGGTCCACACAGATACAAATTCCATACACTGTCAAATGAAGTCTGTCTGTTTGTATTGGCTATTTACAACAAATATTCATCTTCTTATTATGATCATTATACATTTATACTGTGGACTTTTACCAACTACTTTTCTTCTCCTTATTCTTCCTCTCGAATTCTAATGCGCATCATTAGCGCCGCGACTTCACTATTCTACATACATTAGCCATCTAACTTACAATGACTCCTTATATTCCTATGCTGCTTAATACTATATTAAAATGTGGTATTGTGTGACAGCTAGAGCTGAAGTTAAAGCTGAAGCAGAGTTCTGAAAGGCAAGAGATGACTGCAAAGATAAAATGAATGTACGTTGAACATGTGTGTGTAATCATCAATATTTTCTGTATGGATGTCCATTCAACACATCAAAATTGTTGTAGATTCCATACTTTAAAAGTTAAAAGGTGTTGTTCCCATCCAATATGAATAAATGTCTTGTGACGAAAGTTGAACGTGTAAGTAATGTCCTCTTATTGCTTCCTCATATCCTTCTCCTTTTTTATTATACAGCGGACAAATGAACGACCACAAGAAAAGGAGAGAAAAAGAAGGAGAAGAAGAAGAAAGAAGAAGTCGTTTTATACATGTGTGTATAGAAGTGCTTGCTGGTGGTCAAAACCTTGTCGTACACAGTCTAAAACTACTAAACCAAACGCAACTAAACTACTCCTAGGCAGTCATATAAAAGCACTCATCCTCTCAACTAAACATTTACGATGACCACAATGATCCTCATTTGAATTTCCAATGAATGAAATGGGATAGAATGGTATAGGATAGTATGATTTGGCCTGCTCGGTGGCCGAAGACCACTGTACATTGTACATTGTACATGTACATATTATGTATGTGCATCCAAACAGAGAAGCATACATGCATTCAGAGACATGAGCAACAGTTTCCAAACTAATTCCTCCTTATCCGTAATATACATATTATACTATTAAGGAATTATATCAGATTTGTGGAGATAGAGGGTAAATGGCGAGAGGTAAATGCAGGATAGATAGATAGATGAATGAATGTATATACATATATGTGCATGTGTACAATATACACAACAGTACATACATAGGTATTATATGGTTTGCTGCTCATTTAGTCATTTCGACAATTTGAGTTGTATTTATTTATCTATTTACTATCTTCTCGCTTTGCTTTCATATTGGGCTATCTACTACTCAATATGTATTACTTGAGTATAATAAGCTGTGCTGTGTGGGTTGTGGGTTTTCTATGGTGGGTTTTGTACTCGTACGCTGAAAGCCTATGAATAGTATTGTCGTCATGAAGTTGATGATGATGATAATGATAAGAATGACCAGCACAACTCTCGAAAGAAATCTTCTTCATTTTCTTCTCGCGTTCACAATGCCATCGAACATCAGCCCATCTTTTTTCATGTATGTAGATTGTATAGATGTACATTGTGCACAATGTATACACGAACATCTTTAACTTTAAAGTTGACTTCTGCACTCCCTTCTCTCTTTTCTTGTTCTTTTGTACGTCATTGCTTGTTGAATAACTATGTGAGTGTGAAGATAGATAGAAGCTCATAAAAATAAATGTTACATATGGGCAATGGCAATTCTTCCTCGTTCACAGTTTTCTATTCAAAACTTGTACTGTACACACATGAGTACAATGCCATGTATACATTTGTACGTATTATATTTAATGGCATTTCGTTATTTACTTTCCCATATTACGATGTACTTGATATGTGTGTACTTTCTTTCTTTCTTTTTTATGCAACACCTCACAAGTTGGACATAAATATTTTAACGTGGGAGTTCAATGAAAATACAAATTTGTGAACAAAACACTTACTTTACTTGTAACTTTGGTAGGTTCAATGGTATACAAAGTACAAATTTATTTGGCAGACAGTCTTCATTAAAATGTATTCAGATTCTGAGCTATAAAAACCTTAATGAAAAGCCTTTGAAATATGGTGTATGTATTAGGAATTTATTTGTTGTTGCTTTCGCAAAAGAATTTGGAATACTTCATATGTGTAATATGTATGTTTGCTCCTTTATTGCAAATTACAATGTTTGAAATTCAATAAATAATTTTTTGAAACATGGACAAAGTCATTGGTCAAGAAAGTTGGTGCAAAATCTCTGTAATGTTCCATCTGCACAGTAAATTCGTACAATATTTATGAGATTTTTCGTCCTAAGTGAGATAGAATGTAGTTACGAAGTTGTAAGTTAAAGGACGTGTGTGTTACGTGGGTATATTTAGGTATACAATTCTATGTAGGTACATGTATAGTTTTATGATATATGAAATTATGTGATGGTTGATGGTTTAATGGTGCTACTTGGTGGCTACTTGTGTTCGTCAATAAAATAAAAAGTTGTGTAAGACTGTCATTTCACTCGTATATAAATGATTTATAGGGATAAATGGAATGAACAGAAAGAAAGAAAACGAGGGGACGCTTTTTCTATAGGTTTTATATCGGGAATATGTATCATGTACCCTGTACTGCATAGGTAGTTTATACATACACTGTATAGGTGCGTTCTTTCTCTCATGGGCTCTACATGTACGTATACGTACATGTATAGTTATTATGTGTGGAGAATAACATAACGTGTGTAATATAATAATATAATATGATAATAGTTGGACGTGGGTTGGTGGTCGCATTTCGTTCCTTGTTAAAACTTTTATTTAGAATGAGATGGTACATCTTTGTGGCTTATCGATTGGTGAAAGAATGACTTGGATAAGTCAAACGATGTGGTTAATGTAGCGAAAATTCCATGAGAATTTTTTTCTTCTCTCACTTCTCATCTTCGCTCCCCCTAAGAAGAGGTTGGATGCATATAGACTATAGACTATACACAAAATACAAATACGTAACATGTATCATGTATAATGTAGCATACAACGTACGTGCATACATCTACCCAATATGCAAAAACCACACAATTTTTCTTATGCATTTTCACATGATGCTCACATTTTCCACCAATACATTTTTTCATTCATACGGTTATTTAAATACATTCACATTTTATACACAAATCCCCTTATAATAATACAAGAATGACAATAGTACAGAGCACGCTGCACACACACGTTCAGCAATCACATTTCATGTTTATGTACCCGCTGCCTTTTACCTTCCGAATCATTCGTGGTGAAAATTCATCTGTGGATATTACACCATTCATTTATTTCCATCACAAAACCACGTCGTTTATCTATCAGGTCATTTCACACATTGTACAAGGGTCACTTTCCAGATGGGGAATCCCTATTTTAACTACAATATCTAGTATGGTGTAACAGCAAATAAATCGGCGTATAATAAATAACTCTGAGATTTTTGTTAAAAAGTAATAGATATATTTCTACACATTTCTAAACAATTGTCATCAACTTTTTTACATGTTTTCTCATGTGAAGTTTGGTTTTGAAAATTTTCCCTCAAAATGTAAAAAGTTCAAGTGTAAAGACAAAGATAAGAGGCCAAAAACGAAAAGAAAATGAACCAATTTTTCCTATTGTCAAAATAAAATCTACCCGGGAGGAAAAATCAACATTGATGTGCCGTCCTTGCTCACTATATATACCTACACTATGTTCACGCTCACGTTTGAGCGAGGACAGAAATTGGAATATAATGTAGATTTTGAGTTATTGGAAATATAAGATGTATGGGTACGGTGACATTTTTCCTGATATAAGGACATATATGTATGTAGTTGTAAAAAAAGGAGCAGTTGGGGAGTGAGCCAGACCGAGATGGAATTGGAAACTGATGCAATACAACGGAGTTTGGCTTGAGACGAAGTTTAAAGTTGAAGGAGTAGAAAGTCGAGGAAGGGAAGCAAAAGGACAAGAAAGGATGAGCAGAAGAAGATCGAGTTGGAATTGAAGATGTTTCTGCTTGTGTGTTAGGGCAGAAAGGATGGCGGGCTCAACGTTTATGCAGCATTGAAGCATAGGAGCATTGGTGATGACGGTGGTAGTCGGTGTGGCAGTGGTGATGCAATTGGAAGCCGAAAGAGTACAAGTATAGAGACACACACAGAGGGAGATCCAGAGGATAGGAGAGAAAGACGATATTGAATGGCGCATGTAGTTTCCAAGTGAGTGCTCGCTTCGGTCTTTTTGGACGGTACAACTCTCCCAGATATAAATTTGTCATCAAAGGCTGCTCCACTGAATTTATATGAATTTACCCCCATTCTCTACCTCTGTACTCCTTTCTGTTCTCTTCTTTTTGACGTCAAGTAACTCAACTAACTGTATATTTGATTCTCGCTGACTTTATACTTTGACTACTGTGTGTATGACTCCGACTTGATGTTTGGCTCCTCCGAATTTTGATTCTGATTCTGCATTCACAAGTCCCTTTCCTTTATTCTTTCCATATACTGTACACATACATACGGATCAAGCCTTTCACTATAATGTACCCCTTGCTTTCCCTCTACGTGCACAGTGCACAGTCGTCCGACAGTCAACATCCAGCATATTAACAAAATCTACATTTAAATTTACAAGCCAACCAAAAACTATTGTACGGCGACTTGAAATACATTTAATGTGTGTCGTACTGACAGCGACAACGACAACAAACCAATCGTTTGGATTTTACTCATCGTCAGTATTTACTTTACACTACGACTGTCGTCGAAGGAAGTCAGGCGTGAGGAGAAACTAAAACTGGTGCTATGCTCCTCCACTTTTCCTTTGTACGGCAAAGGTTGCCGCCGTGACAATTTTCATTACATTACAATTTGCAGTATAAATCCAAGTCATTAGCACATTCATCGCCCTTATTATTATTATTTAATCTAGGGGATTTCATTTTAATTTCAAATCTACCTTTGAACAGGAAGGAATATATGTACACATAGGAAAGTTGTCAATAGTAAGCCAAAATTGTCGATTTAATGAAATATATTACAGATTATACAATATATTATACGTTTACAATAAAATTGAATTGGTATATAGAGAAGGCTGAAAGTTCACAACCTGGTATGAGAATCCCACATGTTATTCGATCTCAGATAGGAACTTATATAGAGGGAACGAGAGGATTTTTTCTGTGCAGTGACAGTGAGAATGACACCGACAATGGAAAAGAGAATTTTTTTCTCCCGACCACACGAAAATCGAGCCCATCTAAACTTAAAATGAATATCCACAGGACAGTAGATATCCCTTGAAATGAAAAGACAAAAAAAGTTGGCCTTTTAAACATTAAACTCTAAAATTCAACCAAGACAACAGTATCTGCATCGCCGCAAACCATAAAAGGAAGGAATTGAATGACATAAAGGCACCGAAAATTTTTGTCCTCCGCTTTCGTCTAACACGTAGAAACAGAGGCACAGAATGACAATATTTAATGATAAACTGGATTAAAGGGTATACAATAAAGACATGATTTGATGTTGAAGGTTGGAAATTATTATGTTGAAACATAACGTAACAAGACAAGATAACACACAACAAAACAAAGATAAGGTCACAGCGAGAAAAAGTAGACAAAGTTTTTATTTGTGCATTTGAATGCCGTCTTAACTCTTTTCTTCTTCTTGTTCAAGTTTGACTTTCATTCATTAGCTTCCGGACTTCATTTTTCTTATTTGCTCACATGAGTTGAGTTGTCGTCAGCTGAAAAGAACAAAAGAAAGACGACGACGAAAGAAAAAAAAGAAAGATTTGCTTCATTGAACTCTTTCATGTAGTACTTTTGTTGTTTTCTTTCTCGGGGGATTTGCTTTGCTTTTGCTTTTGCTCTGCCTTACTTTGGTTTTGCAATGTAGAAAAAATATGCTTGACAACTTGCCTTGTATGCAAGTTGTACTTTGTACATGTAACTATTGGAGTTTCCAGAGTTGTTGAGCAGTCGCCAATTTCATTGCGGATGTTGTTCATAGATTAGAGAACGGAGAATACTACAATAAAAAGGATCATTATATTATCACAAGTGCACATCACCATCATCATCTTCATCCTCATATGTACATATATGAACAGCTCGACGAAGAAGACCCTATTTGTCTTGAGCGCATATTGTGCACGTGCATCTGGTATACAATATCTAGTTTCTTTTTCTGTTTCCCTTGTCACAATCCACAATTGCAAACCACGACACAAGACATACGTTTGTTGGTTCCCTTTGATATTGTGTACATATTTTTGTTCAGCGTAAAAAGTAAAGAGTTGTGTGGAAAAATAAGGGTAAAATTTATTTTTTCCCTCTTCGTCTCTTGTTCATTTATTCTTCGTCTTCCTCTTGTTCTTTCTTTAATGTTATAATTAACTCTTAACGTTTCCTTTCCATGTTGTACATTCTAAGAATCTGTGTAGAACCATTTCAGCCAATTTTCAAGTGCAATTTTACACCTTATACTCTAGTCAACCTCAGCAGGATGCAACCCGTCTCATCACCATCATCATTATCATTGAATAACATCATGAAGCCCATTTACTTCAATCTTATTCTGAGGTTCTGACTAAGTAAGTTCTATGTGTAAATTGAGTGTACAATGTAGTTCATAGTATAAATGCACCGTTGTTAACAAGTTTTCTCATGATTATTGAAGTAAAACAATGTTCAGTATTTAATTCATCGGTCCATGATTTGTGGTTTTTGAACATGTCTACAGACCATCGTCTTGTCGCAAAAACTTTATTGAAAATAGGAAATCCATGTGCATAAAAAATGTGGGTAAAAAACTAAACACCAATGCAGAAAAAGTGTTGAAAATAATTTGTGGGATGTATGTATATTTCAAAAGAGTCGAGACTTGTGTTTATCTCAAGTCAAGACGGTGGATGGATGGATAGATAGATAGAGAGAGAGGGAGGGAGGGAGAGGCGGGAAGAGGAGTAGATAAGTATGTATATAAGTAGAGTTGTGGCTTCTCTCAGCTGGAAGTGGCCAACCTCTTTGCCACCCTAATTTTGCCATACAGCATCATCTCTACAACTTTTACAAGTTGGCGAACATACAGCAGTCTTCTTCATTACGTATAGGTAATATATAATATATATCTCATGTATGTTATGTTATCCTCTGCTATTCCATGCTATACCTATTGCTATACTCTCCTTCATAAAGTTGGAAACCAATTTGGAAAATTTCCTTTTTCCTTTCCTCTCCTGTCTCAAATCAACAACTTTATTCCCAATTAATCGTAACATTCAATCAGGTCCAAATTGAAGGGAGCATTTCCATTTTCCGGGTTGTGTCTCAACTCGCAGCCGCGTTTTGCAAAGTTTTTACAATTATGACACTTACATATATTTAAGAAAAATTCTGAAACTAAAAACAAAATATTCCGCTCAACTTATAAGATATGCAAATTTTTACTATACAATATAATATACCTTGGCTCCATCGTGAAGCCAAGAATGACCTTATGAAAATTCTGGAAACGCGGAATACATTTTGCTGATTTAACTCAATTTGATCAAATCAGAGGAGAGGGCAGAATGAATACTTGTTTTAACCTTTGATGAATGATGCTGGTCTCCACAAAAAAATGGGAAATTCACGGAGGGTGAGGGTGCAATGATATGTATTATTTGTAGAAAATATTGATACTTGTAGGCTGACTGCGATGGGAGTTATGTTGATGTTGACATTGAATTCGACGTTGACTGAATTGAATCCTACATCAACGATATAGGGAATGAAGTACCACCGCAATTTTAAGTGTGTGTGAATCTGTTTCTATATTTCACTTATGGTATCTGCTTATACGTTTTGGGGATGTGATTGTGAAGAAAATGATACGACAATGAAACCGACGACGACGACGACCCCAAAAGCGAATGTCATCGTTGTCTGTCACATTAATCTTCATCGATGCCTCGTTTTCCACTTCTCATTACGCTTAACCATTTACTTTTGTCCTCGTACGCTTACCAAATTTGTCACAAATCTGGAGCTTCTCCCTGTGCACTGTATTCATCCATGTTATATGCATGAGCTGGGGGGTCCAGAAACTGACTCTTGTTATGAGGTTTATCACAAACCAAACTGAAAACAAACCAAACAATCACTAATAACCGTTTTATCTCAAGTACTTTGCTTATTATAATTCAATTGTGACAATTAAAAAATAAGGAATAATTCAATTTTTAAACTCCGGCTCATATTGTTGGGGAAAATTGCTTCAGCGCCAAGGCTTTAAATGGTTCATTGTATAATGTAGTTAAACATTTTCTATCCAATAGATACGCGTGGAAATTATGAACGTGTATTCAAATAATGTATGAAACTCATCTCAGGAGATCTTCCCAAAGTTGAACGACAAAGTCTAATTTGGCGATAAACAATTATTCTGTTTGTTTTTATGAGTTATTTGCTTTTCCCCAACAATTTTCCTATTACATTATGTTAAATAAATTATGTTACGTCGAGGCATTTTCCATAGACCACATATTATGCACATTTTGTAGGTACACATAATAGTATTATAGATCTTCAAACAAGAATTAGGGATTTGGCAAACAAGTTGAAATTGCAAGAAGATAGCCCAAAGTACAAATGAGAGATGCAGAATACGAAAACGCAAGGGCAGGGAATCAACAACTATCAACTATCAAGCCAAGCCAAACCAAGCTAGCAATGTGACGTGGGCTTTTCAGCCCACACCAAATTCAATGACAGACAAATCACAGAGATGTTAACTAAACCCTTTCGTTGATCCTTTAATTAAAATTGACAGGTAGGCATTATGTTCATTTCAGATTTGGTCGCGTGGGCATCTCACCTTCTTCATGATTTTTGTTTGGCTTGTTCATGTATGTACTCAATACACCATGCACATTTTCCATCCTTATTCCAACCTCTGTACGAATCTGTACGTGTTATATCGATATTCTTACCAAGAATTGAATCGAAATTGAGACGAGAATGTTCGAAAAATATCAGGATTTTATTTGCAAGCGCGATCATAAATTATGTGCGTTATACTATTTTTAGGCAACTGTTCTAAACTGCTTGACCGCTTAATCGGAATTTATCTTGCAAGTAATAAAAAATTAGATGAATACTATGCGGCTGTTTAGTGAGGGAAGGGATATAATAATATGAAACGCACACATAATACAATACACTCTGTTTGTCGAGCACATATGGTTGAATAATGTACTTTATGCTTGTATTGTATAATTAAGTCACATAGCCATCGATGAACCTCTTGTTCTAGTAATGCTAATATGCATCCCACACAACCACACAGATGCAAAAGCAAACACGCTATCCACTACCACGAAAGATTCACAGGAGACCCTTTGTGGTCATAATAACTTTATCTTGGTGTGTAACAAATACATTGTACACTTTTACACTGGCTTCCTCACAGCTCTTTTGTTTTTCCACTGTTTACTGCAACAAAGTCACGGCAGATATTTGCAAACAAAATTTTATTACTGCTGCACATACGTATATACACTTTTAAATTCTACAGTTAACCTTGTGCCTTGCTAATGAGAAGATAAATAAATTGTTTTTTATGTATATTATCTCGTTTCTTACTTTTAATAATAATTTTGCTAAAACTTACCGCTCATAATTTCTTGAATTTTGTTACTTCTTTTTGGTAAATGTACTTTTATATAAAGGTGGAATGCCAAATGATGATAGTTTTGGTCCTTACCAAATCTGGAAAGTAGATCTGAGACAGGCTATAGAAAATATTGTACATAATATTTCGGTCATTGAAGGAGTTTTGTCATGTGAGCCAAGCGCAAGCACCAGCAATTCATTCTTCATTAGCATTAGGGATGGACACTCTACTGTCTTAAACTTTGTGTGTGTGTAAAAGAGTACATTATGTGAAATAAAGTGTTTAATGTACTTAATGTGCATATTGTATATACGTATCTGGGAGACAGAAAGAGAGAGAGAGGGAGGGAGAGGGAGAGTAACATGAACGATATACGATAGACCCTGCAGCTCCTAAATGGTATGAATAATAAATACAGTCAGTTCTGTAAAACTCTCACATATGTCATGTCAATGAGCAAAGCAAGGCAAGCAAAGCAAAATTAGGCAGAGCGAGTAAAGCAAAGCAAAGCGCAACCTACAACAATACGTATTGGACTTGTATCTACAATACATGAAGTAGATACATACTACTAAATGCCCACTGTTTTCCTCCAGCTATATTTTCTCTCTCACATTTTCTCTATTCAGACTCATTCACAATTCACAATCATAAAACATCAGAGTCAAAGTCAATCGCTGCAATAAATAAACTGTCTGCATTATGTATATCATCCATGTTGTGTATTATAATATATGATGAGTTCCGTTAATGTTAAATGCTCGAGATTGGAGAACAGATGCAAATCGCATCATTATTATTATCAACGGCATTATTCTCTCTCGTTGCTTATTGTTAATTCTCAATTCACGTAATATTCCATAGTATTTTATTGTATTTTATTTATTATTCCATCCTCTAAAACTCTAAACTGTAGAAAATACTATTAAAGCATTGTAGTTCGAGCTTTTGTATAGTTTTTACAGTTTTCAGGCTATAAAGTCACATTCATTTTTCATCGATTTAAAATACAAGGTTAACTTTTCATATGGAACAAAAAAACGCCAATTTTGGTAGTATCTTGTCATTTTTTTTCAAACAAAATGAACACGAGAGAAATCAAAGATAATATTCTGTGCATACAATAACAACATTGTGAAATGCAGTGAATTTTAATTCAGCCTAATAATTTTTGTAGGTACAGTTACATATTATACCTACTGCATTTTTCCAGAACATTTTGTAGATTTGCTACTTGCTCGTCCCTCAACATGGAGGAGTGAGCAAAAAGGGTGACCTTTTCAATCCGTTTCATTTCATTAAACTCTGGTTGTAATCAATCTGTGTGTGTGTGTGGGGAGTAAATAATTCAATTTGATCTTTAAATTCAATTCATTTTGGGGGATGAAATATCAAATCAGGCTTAATTTGATTTCAATTAAATTGAGCTTGGAATCTTACAGAGAAATAAATTTTCATTCCTTTCTCAGTCCCCATTTATGTGGCTGCTTCGTTTATTCATTTAATCACTTATTCATCCCTCTATTTTACCGTAGCGCGATTAAATGACAATTTTGATGAAATCTGAAGAGATTTATTTTTAAAAGATGTTTGCAATCTCATGACATTTTTGGCTCTCGGTTTTTAACCTATGATAATAATATTGTGCACCATACATATACTATGGCTCACAATGTTGTTTTTTTTCGTGGAGTTTGGCATGAAATTGACTGTGCAGTGTTAATTTCTGAGGCCGTCTTTAATTACAGATGAATAAAAATGAATTACATTTGAAAAGTTCCAAGAATTGCCTGTATCTATGGCAGGCTATATAATATATAATACACAGACAATAAGTACAGAGATACGTCAGAGGAGTAGCAGTAACAATAAAAATAAATCGTAGGTTTATACTTAGAGCATATTGAAAGGCGAGGAAAAAGACGATAGAAGGAGAGATGATGGTGATGATGATGATGATTTTTAGTTGAGGTATAGAAAAAGTTCAGTGATAGGAAAAAGACGAGTAGAGAGCAGCAGAAACATAGATAGAGAATAGAGACAGTCGACATAGAGGGAGAGACAAAGAGATAGAAAAGAGAAGAGACACATACATAACACATACGTATAAAGAGAGGAGGGGAGAGAAGTGGTGGCTGGAGTAAAAACAAAAGCGAGCACATCTTGGGGCTTTTTAATGGTGAACTGGCGTCTGCGGCTATATAAGCCAGAATGTGGGCGTGTCACTCCGAAATTTGTCTTTCGCCCTTAGGACCATATCGGGCTTTGAACAATTTTTTCTCTCTCTTCTTCTACTTCTGCTCCTGCTCCTTCTTCTATATATTTCTTCCTCTTCTTTTCTTTTTGGCTCTCTTCCCAAAGACTATACTCGGCACTCGGTTTTCGACTTTCGGTGTGGTGTCTGTCTCTCGGTTCTACACACTGCTATATTCTTTTGCCACGTTCTATGCGACTGTACATTCTATATATTATGTGTGTTTGTGGAACTCATTTGAACTCGGATGAGAAAAAGAAGAAGAAGAAGACGCACAAGGATAATCCTGACTTTTGTCTGTGTGTAGCGTATCTACGACTTCCATAGACTTGCATTTTGTATATGTATGTATAATAGTACAATTTCAACTACCCGCTACACTCGACCGTCGACTTCTAGTTGTTGGCCAGAACACGATTATGTACCAGAATGGAATGAAATCCACTCACTTCTCTCCTTTTCTATTTCTCGATTTTGGATTTGGACTACTTGGAAAGTTTCTTTATACCATCTTCTATTTTCTATCGCCTTCTCTTCATCACCGCCATCATTATCATCATCATCTACTACATATCTATGTGTAGTATATACATATAGACGTATAAATATATGTGTGTATACTTTTGCTTACTGTCCCGTCTCTGAAAAAACATATCGTCCACACTATATTTATATCTCAAAATTCTCTTCTTTTCCCCTTCTCAATCGTCTCCTATCTAACCTCTTGGCTGATTCACACAACAACACTCGAGAACAAACTCTTTTCCAGTGTACACTTCCCACTTTCCAATTCTAGCTCCGAATCCAGACACAAAACCAACTCAACTCCTCCAATGTATCACACAAGTTCCCAGTCAAGTCATTATTGCCTTTGGCTTTCGGACATCCAGAATCCAATGTGGATATGCACATGGGTTACAGTACATATTGTGCAGACACATAATACATACATATGCATGTATATACTGCCATATCCCTTCCTTCCTGCCACCCGCGTTTCCTTCCTTCCTCCTTTCTTTTCTTGTACTCTTTCTCACCGTCAAGGCAGGCAAAAGCCAAGATGAAGTAGTGTGATAGAGTAGAGTGTACATAGTACATGTATGTATGCATGCATCTATAAATCTATCCATGGTGTGTTGTAAAGTCGAGTCTATACAGGCCATTATTGCGACCCCATCGACCTTACATTAAAGAGCCAATTTATCTTTCACCCTACAAATTGTCATGTTACAATCACCGAAACCACTAAACGGACTCCTCAGCGTCACTGCTGACTTTATGTGTATATCTATTACCAATCACCTATATACAGTATAAGTATATATTTAATACAGAAAATGAAACGTAGGTCGTCAGAAGAACTGTATGGAAGAATCGCAAAGCGAATTTTCTAGGTGTTCCATATGGGAAAATTTTGTAACTTCGCCCGTCGCCTGACAGTGTAATCATATACGACGACTCACAAAGTCAGTTGAAGTAGTTTTTTGAAGCATTTTTTCTATACTTATGTATGTGTGCGGTGCTATAAAATATCAGGAGCAGAGGAGCAGAACGGAGAAGAGCCGAGAGACATTTTCTTCCTACTATATATGTTATATGTGTTGTATAATATGAAGGGATATGATTTGGTATGGCGTATAGAAACTATCTTGTACGAGTATGTTTGTATATTATCATGATTAAACACATAACTTTTAACTATGAAATAAGAATAATGTTGATTGGAATAGGATGAGAATGAGAATTCAGAATCAAGAAAGGTAATAAAAGCACACCTGAAATGAAAAAGAACTGTGTAATATAGACTTATGAAATGAGTGGAATGAGTAAATGACTTTATATCATTAGGTCCGGTTCTCATCATCATCATCATCATTATCATCTTCCCCACTACTCCGTATGATATGATATCACTGTGTTACATAACATATATAATATGTAATCTGTAAGTTTGGGCCGTCTTCATTCCTTGT
Source organism: Sminthurinus bimaculatus (assembly GCA_034698285.1). NCBI lineage: Eukaryota > Metazoa > Arthropoda > Collembola > Symphypleona > Katiannidae > Sminthurinus > Sminthurinus bimaculatus. The sequence goes on along the minus strand of JAQIVE010000852.1, from coordinate 15,284 downwards.
CGTCATTCGAATGTTTGTATTTTTCTCCGTGGAAAAAGTTGGCAGCGAAAATCAACTAAATCTACAAATGAACAACTACAATTTATATGTATAACTTACAACCATACACGAAAATACAAAATGCTTGCTGTGTGTATGTGTGTGTGTACATCATCAGTATGAGTACAAATACAGTGGGAAAAAATTGAAGATTAAACTGGATTTGATAAGGGTATTGGTTGTAATATAGTTACATACATACTAGCAGTAGTAGATTTACGCTTATACGGATGATATTCATAGGAATACAAAGAAGAAGCATAGATTGATGAACGAATTACCATTTTTCGTTCTCGTCATGAAGAAAACAGAAAAATCTTGCTGAAGAACTCTCCTACTCTTCATCAGACATAAGCTAGATTCAACTATGGAAAGATTCAAGCAAAGTATGTATACATAAGTGCCCAAGAAAACGAATATCGATACTTGTGAGTACAGTATGTTTTACATACAATTTAGTATACCTACTTTCCATTGTTTGAAGTATGAACTAATGTTCCTGTATAATATAATATGCTGTATCTTGTTAAAACTGAATGTTCAACTTCGTTAGCAGAAAAACTATGAAATGTCGACGACACCCACATGAAAACCCTTAATAAGTTCAAAGATAATGAATCAGCGTATCAGCTAATAAAAATGCATATATGGTACATCCAAATAGAGCTAATAAAGCCATATACACACGTTTTCTGCTTACTTAAGACCCAATAAAAATTCATTTACTTTTTTTAAAACGCGTTTTACATGTTATGTTATACTAAGCCTATATAAAACCTTGAAAATTTCATGTTTTTAGCTTTAACCCAAAAAGACAAGAAATCTTGCGTTTTTCTTCCACAACGAGAAAATATAGATGGACCATTTTATCCTTTTTCAATCCACTTCTAATTTGTACTCACTATTGCATACTGAGCATATCAAACAATTTCTGTAACAATTGAATCTGATAAGAAAACGTATTAATCAAGAGATTCAATGTAAAATTGAAAAATGACATCACATGATACTTAATTCTTTAACTACATATTCACAAACAAAATGAGCTCCAAGTCTTTTTATGTATACATGTAAGAGATTGAAATTGGAAGTGAGGGATGAATCGGATATGAATAAATACGCATTTCTTTTTATACAATTACATGTAAGCGTTGTAAAGGGATGATAAAATGGATGAAAAGATGTAATGTGGCTTAATGCAGTGGATAGATCTGTACTTCATGAAGTCGAAGTCGAATTGGCCGGAGAATATTTTTAGTATTGGTACTGCATAACGTGATAGTGTAAGAGTTGTGGAACTGATAAATGATAATGATGACGATGGTGTTACTTTATTGACTTGGGCTTCACTGAGCTTCTGCTCCATTGACCAACAATGGACGTTAATGAGACAGAAAGACCGATTTGTATGCCCCCCAATACTCCAACTCCACACTCTATTTTTTCCTTCATCTTCCTACATCCTACATCTATACTACGCACTATGCGTATGCACACACACACATGTACACACATTGTACAAATTTATGTGGGGAAATGCACTAGCTATGCAAAAATACATTTTGGACAATATTCTTTCCTCTTCCCATCCGCACTTGCCTTTGGTAATAATTTTACTTTAAATTCCATTCAATGGCCTTTTTTTTATATGTTTACCTATGCTTACCCCTTTTTCTTTTTCTTTGATTCAACAGCTGGAAAATTAGGATAGAAAAAATGATTCTAAATTACCCTTAAAAACATGCGGCATATTTTGTGTGTTTAACTAATCATCTTTGTATACTGTTCATACTTACGTTTTATACAGATTAACGGTCAGACAGCTAGAAGTTCCAATAAAATGAGTCAAACTGCGTTCGAATTACTAATTTTCTTTCCCCCGTCATTGTTTAAACAGAGAAAGATACACACATGTAGATTCAGCAAGGGAGAATGAGAGACTCACGCGGATTGCATAACAATCGTAATTAAGATTTATACACACAGTCAATAAATCTTTGTAGTGGGATCAAAAAAATATTTAAATAAATAAACTAATTGAAAGATAAACATGAACAATAGAAGGTGAAAAGTTACGATATCTACGTATACGAAAAACTGCAGGATTTTCATTGTAAAAATTGAAAAGCATTAAAAGTTTATAAACTCCCATTTTCCCTTTCAATTTAAAGTAAAATAGAATGAAATGTTTCGTTCACATAGCTATAGGCACCTTTGCAGCTCTTAATATAGAATAACATGTATAAACTATAAACAACGGAAAGTGCAAAAAAAGACGCAGCCTTTTTTTAAAATTTAGCAGTATGTAATGTGGTCAATAAAAGTCTGTCATTTGACAAACGTAAAGCAAAGATTGGAGAAAATCTGAAATGTTACAACTTAAATCATAGGGAAATATTATTCATGTTTCATGGCATAGGAAAATGTGTAAAAGTGCTTACCAACATCTTTTGAAATCTTTGTATTTGAAGCCGATGCCGACAAAGTTCCATGTGAGTTTGTTTTCGATCACTGGTCATTGTATTGTACATTATACTGTATGCATAAGTGTGCTTGGACAACAAACTCTTCTGGATATTATTTTTCTCGTCAATGTGAAATTCAATACTGCATATGTATGTGTAAATGTATGTATTATGCTACAATGCTACATGTATTCTCCCCGTAAGAAATTAAGACTCATCAAGAATGACCGAAGCAGTGCTTAATTACTTACTTATTTCAATATTCTTTTCACATCATATAGATACTTAACTCCAAGAAAATGATGATAATATGATGAACCAGTTTTATATGGAAATTTTCGCTTATTATAACATATCCAGTTCATAGTCAGCAAACGGAGTGTACAATCAAAGTCAATGCAATGCAATAATGCTTTGGTATAAAAAGTCCACAGAATTTTGTGCTCATGCAGACAAACAGACATATATACAGAGATTCTAATCATTTGTATAAATGTGTGCATAAGTATATTTATGTGTAGTTTTTTGTCAGTCAAAAAAATCGCCAAGACTCAGGAGAAGAAGCAGAATCATGTTCAGGCAATTATGTGCATCCGTCAGAGAGAGAGAAGTCGTGTGTTGCAATATGAATATGTACATTCATGTTTTGTAAACGGTGTATGTATATAAGAAGCTACTTGCTTATACTGAAAATATTTGGTGTATACAATACATATCTATACATAAAGTACAATTGAAACGTGTGTCTGTGCAAAGGCTAGAAATGGCTTTCGTTTTCCATTGTCAATTTTTGTGGGGAAGACACTTCAGCTAGTCAATGCCCAAACCAAAATATGTATGTATATAGATACACACACGTTATATAAATATAATGGACGCTAGACAAAGGGGGAGCAAAATGCAGTGCATTGTTTTTGTAGCTAAAATTAATGGCATGAACAAAAGGTAGAAAAGAAGAAGAGGAGGAAAAGTTACGTGAGATGTCTACTGCAAAGTGCACACTATAAAATTCATAGGGAATGAGAACGACTGGGTACCCAGTATAGACAGTAGAACTACTACAGAACTATGGATATATTCTGTTTTTCAATGTATGATTTAGTGACTACGAAAAAGAATGGAAAATAGAAAGATAGGAGAGTTGAGGTTTGGTTTTGCTGGCTTCCATTATTACTTAAGGAGAGAACTTATCTGCATATCATTTTGATCTTTGACGAGACCACCTACTGGATTCAACACATGCAAACCCATGCAAACCGAGAGTAAAAGCGGACACCCACTAACTGTTGTAGCCTTTTATTTTTCTTCTCCCTTTCTTCTTCAAATGTCAAATCCACATACATGGCATCCATGTATGTACACACATACACAAATATATGTAGACACGTCAAAGTTGAGTAAAATGTTTTCTCTAAAGTCTTTCATTCGGAAAAATTCAAACTCAAAGCATGCGATGAAACTTTTAAATATGCATATGTAAATACCATTTTATGTATAAATTTCCTCTTCATCTTCATCATTATCGTCAATAAATGATTGACACTGAAAAAGTGCACAAAATATTTCAAATATGAAAATATACACGTAATACATACTAACTGTACATATAAATAGTTTACGTACATAATAATAATATGGGTTTATTCAGTATGTAGTCGATGTGGCTTAAGCCTGTACAATCATTTACATCAATATTTAACATGCATATGTCAATAACTAATAATATAATAACATTAATGTTTTGTTCACAATTTAAACCGGGAAATCTTCATTTTTACAAGATGTACATTGTATTATTTCAGTATACAATAATTTTTTTACTATAATATACATATAGTATAACATACATAATATCGGATAAATAAACCTTAAAAGTATTTACTTATAGCATACTTAAATATTTTTACACATTATGTTAGTACTTAATGCATACTATATGATTTATCGTTATTTTATAATAGTATCCTTAAAAATTGTCTCAAATACAGTATTTCTTCTAAATAGCAATAATGATTATTATTAACATATTATTTATGTACAACGATATATAATAATATATTTTTAATATTATATAATATAATCTATCTTAATTCAATCTATAATATGTATATATTAATATGTATGACGTATATTTAACCACTACTGTATATAATTGTATACATTATTATGCAGCAGGGGTAATAATAATATAGTAATAATTATATCAATATAATTGTCCAAACGAGGTAAAAACTGTGTATCATTTATGTAAGTAGCTTGTTAAACAAATTTCTTCTCTGTTTCGTATAATAATGTATTAGATTATCGTAAAATGTATAGGTAATGTGTATACATATTAAGGGTTAAGAGTAGTACGGAAAGAGAGTTTTTCTTCTTTGTTTCTTCCCTAACAATAAATAAATAGGCTGATTAGCATACAGAGTACAACGTATACGCGTTAAATACGCACACGTATGTTATTTAAATAAGCTTTGTTGTATTTAGTTAATGTGTTGGTGTGGCGTTTGGTGAGAGTATAAGCGGTAAAGAGTGGAGATTATCGTCATCGTTATCATAATTATGGTACAATATGTATGTATCGATAGGGAATTCTCTTCGTATGCGCTTTTGAGAGTTATAAAAAAACTCTCACTGCACTGTCCTGTCTCAATCAATAAGTCATATTTGAAGAGGAGAAGCTTCACGTTGAATAACATAACATTTTCATTTTATTTTGTCAAATTGGATAAAAGAGATAAAAATTGGGAAGAAACTTTTAAATGGGAAAAAACGTCAGTCATTTCCTACCCTTTTTTTATATTTCCCCTTGCAGTCTCCCTGTTTTTAAAAGTTTCTCCCCTAATATCAAATCCAAACTTTGTTTCTTGTCTCACAACAAGTAGGTAGACCGTATTGTTAGCAATTTGACTTCATTTTGTCAGTCAACGTTCCAGTCTAGGATCCAGGTAATTACTGTAATGCAGTAAATGATACCACATGTAATATGTACACATATAATACTCTCCTAGTTTCCAGAATTGAATAATGTGTGTACTACAGAAACAGCTTTATGTAAGAAAAGATACGAATTAAACGCTATTAAAAATGTCAAAAACGTCACTTGTCATTTGTCGAGTGGGTATTACAAAATTTGAAAATAGTCAAGTTCACCAAAAATAATGTACAAATTACCCTAATTCATCCAGTAGTTTAAAGTAGAGTAGTTGAAAAGTCAACACTTTTCAGACTCATTGTCCATCATACTTTAGTAAACATCACAGGGTAAAATAGTAAAATTATACTACATACTTCATAGACAATAAAGGCTTCTGTTTCAATGACTGATTAATTGTTATATGCATGTAAAGTGTGTCCTTCCTATAGAAGATGTTGTAATACAAGTAGATAGTAATGCAATAACAAGAGTTTGTCCTATGCAAAAGCATCATCATATTATTCTTTTCAGGGTAAACTGTAGAAGAGCTGTCATCTCATAATAAAATTGTAGCATTTATCATCCTTAATAGAAGGAAAAAAACTCAAACGGAAAATTGAAACAATTGAGTAAAGAAGAAAAATATTTTTACTCAAATTCCAAGTTCAAGTTTATGCATACGTAATATTATCGTAAGATGTGCTTAAAGCTTGCTTATTAGCTAAGTATATTTAAGTAGGTAGAGTGAGTGAGTGAGATAAATAATGGCAATATTGATTGACATGCACGCAGTCACTTGAGAGTTGAAGCCGTTTATTTTTTTCCCTCGTCCTCACTGTTTCTCTCCCTTTAATTTACTCCCTTTTGTTATGTATATCATATCATCATGTGCATACTGCATACATAACTGTTTGTAGGCTGGAACCATGGAGCTTTTGACTATGGTGATTCCCATCTTGCGTTTTCTTTTGTTCCTCCACTCTTCAAGTCCCAAAGTTCGTCTGACTTGACTCACTTTCTATATAAAAATGAACGATCCTTGCTGTGTGCACTTAATTCAGTTATTATGGTACAACACCTTTTGCAATACAATACCAGAATGTCATGCAAACGTCAATGGTCAATTGTCAATCAATGGTACCAACTCGAAGAGAAGGTGGATACAAAGGTACAGAGATTCAATTTGTTTTGTATTTTGAATTTGTATTCTTTTAAAAGGAAAAAAAAGGTACGCGATGCAAGAAACGGAGGGAAAATAAGATGACAAGTTGTTTTGCTCACTCACTCTACCCATTTTTTCTAGATGACTGACGAAATATAATATAATATATGTGGAATATGTAAGGATGACAATATGTATTTACACTTTCGCTAATAATCAGTATATGAGATACATGAGATGAGAACAAAGTAGAATATGAATATTATTATGTTTAATATAGGTAGTGCAGGCAATTGCAGCGAGTACAAAGTTAATACGATTAAAGCTAACAATGAGTATATAATAGAATACTATAATAATATCTTACAATGATAAAAAAGAAAGAAAGTGAAATACAAACTAGCACCTGGATAATGGCGAGAAGGTTGAGAGATATGCAGACTTTTAAAGGAGTAACCTGTTCCTTTTCAGTGTAAGTACATATGGTTATCTTTACAATAGCCATACAAAAGGTAGAACTTGAAATAATGTGGAGGGTTGTCTATTGGCAGTGGAGAGTCAAATGTTGATGTGTCGTTGTTGTCTTTCACGTTTTTTGATGTCACTGCCGTTGCGCATTCGGTGGCGAGGGTTCGTCTTGTCTAAAGGTAGAAAGTACATGATGATGATGATGATGACGACGATGATGATGAATATTGACTATAGGCCGTGTTAAGTTGTTTGGTTGAGGTGTGTGTATGCGTGAATCAATTCAAAGACCCAAGACAGTGAGTGCGTTGAAATAGATGGACTTGTTTTTATATTTGTTTTTTTTCTGTATCGATTGCTAATGTGGTCGTGATTTGTATTTTATGAAATGGTTTCCGAATTGCAGTTTGAGTGAAGAAAAAAGTCATGCTGTAGTCTTACTAATAATATCTCTGAGCGTTGCTGCTGATTTCCGTTTTCCTATAAGAGATCATTATTATATTTGTTATGATTAAATGGCCGGTTTGATATCTTGTTGTAATCCTAAGGGACTTGATAGTGCATGTGGAGGCAAGGGGGGTGTTGTGACGGACGCGGGACTATTCGCAGAATTTGTCTCTGATTGACTATTATCCTCATCTTCATCGTCCTCAGAACCACTTCTCTTCTGACCACCGTTACTACTACCAGAACCAGCCGAATTGTGTGTCTTTACATGTTTGGACTATATAAAAAAATATTTCAAAAAAAAAAATCTTCAAAATTTTTCTTCCTTTCCTCGCATAACATGAAAATATTGTTTTGTTTTTAAAAGTAAAAAAATATTTATTAAAAAAGAAGTTCTGAGGCTTCTAAAGCTTACCAAATGGTCAGATCGCATAAAGCGCTTATTACAGACAGGGCAGGCAAATCTTTTTTCTCCTGTTTTGATTAACAAAATAAATCGAATTATATTTTAAGTTTGTGTTTCCAATCAATACAAAACAAAAATCACTTTTTCCACCTTCAAAAAAAATATCAACAAGGGGGAAACATTTTTCAACTCTTTCAAATTTCTGTCTCAACTATCTCTTTTCTAACTATTTTAGCTAATCTTATTTTTTTTCTAAAAAAACTGCAGACACACTGTGTTAAATTTCAAACGTCATCAAAGGTATAAGATTGTAGCCATGTTAAACTAGCTTTCTATCAAGAAAAAAATGCTATGCTATTCCTCTGCGTGTGATTGTCACTAAATAAAATACTACTACTGTTAAGGTCTTTTGGGATAAGGTATATGATAAGGAATAATATTATATAACATGAGAATTTGAATAATTTTGTACAAAATAATTGATACCACATCTTTGCAAGGAAATGTTAAAAAGTCACAGATAGGCAAAAGGCTACTGATTCAACAAACATTAAATGGTTTGACTGTAAAGTATATATAATATATATGTATATTATAAAACAAAAGTAAATAACAAAGACAAAAACACACACAAAGGCATCTTTCAGACTCAGACAGTTTGACTTTAGACAGTGTGTCTCATAAAAAAGGACATAAAATAAATGGATACTATATGCAATATAAAAACTGCTTGTATTGACTGAACTTAAAAACATTCAATTGCAAAATTGTTAAGGATCAAAGAATGTATACAAACAATGATTCAAAAAAACAGTAAACAGTAAAACCAAAGAAAAAACAACGTATTCGCAAATAGACTTTCAACATACCGGTATGTGTTCTTAAATGACGTTGGAGCTCATCACTTCTAGTAAAGCGTTTCCCACAAAATAGCCAGTTACAAACAAAGGGACGTTCTCCAGTATGCCAGCGAAGATGGGCTTTCAAATGCGAAGTCTTTCCATAGACCTGTAAAAAATACAATGAGAATTATTATTAACTTAAAACTTATTATCATTATTACCATTGTATTATGCATCATCTACATCTTTTCTTGATTATTGTACACAATGTATTTCATATACATATGTATCTAGTTTGTAATTTTTGGCCATTCCTCACACAAGTTTGCCTCTTGACAATAATAGTTAATATTGTCATTTTACTCCCACAAAAACCTTGGGCGTTACGTTCTTCTTCTCCATTTTTTCTCGTGTAAACAATCATCGTCATTTCTCTGTTTGCTACCGTATTGTCTTATTCTTATTACATGTTTATATGTTGCACTTGTATGTATATGTGCACGGTGCATACATTTTTTAATGTTCCCATGTGTCAAGTGAGTGTACTTGTGTATAATATTGTTAGATAGAATAGATGCACCACACCTTAACTAATGATTGTCATTTATTTTATGTGAATACCAAATCGCTTCAAAAGACTAAAAAAATCTGAAAGAAGACCATATAGAAATTTTATTATAATAACATTATAGAACATATGAACATGTACAGACGACATATTATATTCACACTAGTGGAACCCTTGAATTTTTTCCTGACACCAAGCCAAAAAAAAACGAAACAAAGTCCTCAAATTCAAACCAATTACCTCCTATAAATGAGCACAAATAAATAATAATATACATAATCCGGTGTCTTCTTTTTAAAGTGCTATAAACAGGAAAATCGTTCTGTCAAAATAAATGGCATAAATAAATAGCATAATTGTCTGTACTGTGTCGAAGACGGTGACGATCTCAAAGCTCATATGTATACTTATTTCCTGTCCTTGTACAATAAAATTAAAGCAAGAAGATAAAAAAATGAACCTAAAGAACAAAAACGACACATCTAGACATGAGGAAAAAGAGTCCCTAAACACAAACACCAATGAACGTTACTTTTATTTTGTTTATTGTGAACTGCTAGCCGTAAAGGATGAGCTCTATATGTTAGTCTGAGAGAAAGACATGAACATGGCATAATAAGGTAAAAATATTGTTCATGTGGTATAAAATGGCTTGCCTTAGTTTTAGTTTTACGTCGAGTTCCATTATACATAATACCATTAGTTATCGTATAGGATATCTATGAACGCACGTGTGCGGTGAGACAAGCTACAATTATATGATTGAAAAGTTGGAGTGTAGCTCTTTTTCGTACTTTTTATATCCATATAAATTTAAAGCATAGAGAGGTACGTCTACACACAAGTTTGTGTTTCATACACTTATAGTCGAGTCAAAGAGTCGCCCTTTTGTTGAATATAATGCTTACTACGATATAACAAGACAATATATATATGAAATAGTGTGTAGTTTATGTAATGTATAGTACAAGTAGAAGTAGACGACGCGAGCGAAAAAAAGGGTAGAAAAAAAAGTACATGATATAATATGCACACAGAAAATGGAGACAATCGTCTGGAGAATTTTAAGAACGAAATGTCATGCATGATACGAGAAAGAAAGAAAGCATGAGAGAAGGGAGAACAAAAAAATGAAAAAAGAGTTATAGTTCTTGTAATGTATTTTGCACATAATACACACACGTATCTCACACGAATTCCTTCCATTTGACTAAATAAATTCCAAAGTGATGGAGAACGAAGCAGTAATGCACACTTTCTATAGCATGTTCTTTTTCACGCTGAATGTGAATCCAACTTTAGCAGCTTTACTTTTGTATTTAGGCTTACACACGTATCCGTAATCTCAATCTCACATGTGCACTGCACACATACACACATACATACGTACAGTCATAACAACTGACGTAAAATTTATCTTTGGTTTGCATCTTTTCCTTCCAGTCACATCAGACTTAAAATACAAATGCAGGCAATATACTCTAAACTCATGTACATATTTTACTGATGATTCTAATGGTGTGGCCCTTGTGCATTCTAATTCTCAACTGCTCCTCATTTGCTTTTGTTGGCAAAGTGTTTGTTCTCCTTATTGGAAAATGAAAAGAGCAAGTAATTTAAACACTCGCTCATTCCGTTTCTCTCCTCATCATCATAAATGTAACAGTAATAGCCACATAAAGTGACTCAACAACCAATAACCCATCAAATTTCTTGTGCTCAAGTCTCATTATTGTCAAACTACTCGATACATTTGCACTATTTGAATTTGCTTCTTTTTTTTCTATTTTTGTCCCACAACAAACCTTACTGAAATTATTTTCCACATTTGACTGTGTACGAATATGGAAAATATTTTTGATGTTATAAAAAATATATTGTAATGTGACCGCCAAATAACTGACGTTTTTTGAATTTCAAAACAATTATAAACGCCAGTTTTTTAGCGCTGACTCGGTATATAATTAATATCTAATATCCATATTATACAGAATTTCTATAATAAATGTCTTCCGCTTCCTAAATTTGTTCCCGACTTGCTGTATTTGGGATGAAGTTCGATTCCTATACTTATTTCATAAATGCTGCTTGCAATAGAAAAACGTTAATAATACTTATTAATGTTGTATTATCATCTTTATTATTTCGTTACTTCTGGTTTTTTTAGTTTGGATTTAAAGGAGAAAAATTAAAAACAATATATACTATCATTTTGATTATTTATTACCATTTGTATTATTTGCCCAGCAATGGTAAATAGTAAGGAATGGCAATAATACTAAAATTTATTGTGTATTCTATTTGACGAGATAAAGAGGAAAATTATTGTATAAATGTCTGATGTAATGGTCGATGAGAATCAGATTCACATAGTTTGAAGAAAATAATTCTACTCTCGTACTCATATTCGACGTACTTTACCTATAAACTTTTTTCATGCATTCTATAATATGCTGTACATTGTACATGTATACACATCATAATATCTAACATCTAATGTCTGGAAATTAGAAGGGAGAGAAGCAAACAGTGTTTCAAAAAAAGGGTTTGCGCATTTAATGCTGGTAAAACAAACTGTGTTGAAGGATTTGATGCATGGCGATGAGAGAATTCGTGAGGACGATCGAAACAAGACGAGAGAAACAGGAATATGCTTGGAATTATAAAATGCAGGAATATAGTAGAATTTTGTCTATATGACGCTACATGCAGATACAATGGCAACCGGGGCATCCACTCCATTCATTTTATACTACAAAAATTAATTAAAATAAAAAAACCTGTTGTTCATACCTAATACTTTAAACTCATACTTCTTCTATAATCCAGTGTGTACTTGTGTGTACATACATATTCTGGCGTACAGATAATATACTTGACTTAATTACTTTTCCCATTCAATGTACAATAATCCCTATATGATATGATACGATATTATACGATGTGACTTGTCTTCAGATTCAGATAAAATACTCTGATACAAACTGTAAGTATTTTCTATATAAACACACACATTACAAATAAAATATGAACGCTCTTTATACTCTTTGGCTACTATTTACTGTGTTTGAACGCATACATACATATTTGATATTTGTATCCTATCGCATCCTATCATATCCTGAGTATTTATACATATGTATGTGGTATTCAAGTGGGATTACTCTTTTCATATGGTCATTTAACTTTGGTACAATGTATGTACTTACATATACTTTTATTTCGTGTAGACTTTTTATACACTCTACGTAAGAGAGAATAATGCTTGAACATTCAACAGCAGACAGCAGCCATATCCGTCGAAGAGAACACTATGTAAACCATTGTACAAACGTAATGTAGCTTCGTGTAGTGTACCGAGTGTGTGCTCCCCAGACTGAAAAGTATACACACACGTCGTATGTATAGTAAGAACGAAGAAAGAGGCAGATTGTGTAGATAAGTAACAATCAAATGAATGAGCAGATTATTTTCATGGGGTGGATGAAGAAGGTGCACATTTAAAATTTGCACATCATCAGCTTCTTAGTCTTCATCGTTAACCTTATCGCAATCATAATCATCATCCTTACGAGTACAAACAAATATGTACACATGTACTAGCCCTTGGGTGTCTTCTTTCGTTTTTAAATTCTTCTTTTACTACCTGTATCCTCACGTCAATATAATAGTTATGGTGGTAGTAAGTAAAGATAAAGTAGTAATAAAATAATATTATGTATTTTGCTTATTCAAAAAGCGCAAACTCTTTCCATAAGCAGCAATATATGTATGTATGAATTTAGGCTGAACACTGAACAATATTTGTATAAAAATATTATAATATTTAATGCCTCTTAGTTTTTGTTGAAATTTGTGTTCTGTTTTGGATCTACATATGTAGTTTGGACTCGATGTGTCGATTTTTAATTAAAGATTGATCCAGAGTGATCTATATGTTAATGCTTTTTCCATGGTAAGGTATTGTACATATGTACAGTGAATTAAATATGGGGCAATTCGTGAATAAATTTCTAGGCAAACTAAACTAACCAACTTAAGAATGTTTTAAGTTTTCAACATAATATGTATAGGTAACAGAGGACATTGGTAATTTTCCTCGGAATGGCCAAGAAATTCTAAAATGTTTTTTACAAGTAGTCGAAAATCAAACGCAACACTTACTTTTCCGCAACCGGGTATGTGACAAGAATGGATGTTTTTCTTTCTTAGATGAGCACCTGCAGGTCCAAGTCGCTCAGCCTCTTGACAATTGGGACAATCACAGGTTGCTCTTCCAGTATATCTTCGTTGGGAACGCGGCGACGGTACCTGCTTTAAAAGTGATCAAAAAAATAATCAAAATCATTGTTAATTTACACAATATTGAATATTATTTCACCGTTTATACTTCTACATTGTACATTTCAGTAGAGTTCTAATAAAATGTACGAATGACTGCGTATAATATGTTCACTCGGTATACATTAATTTGCATACACACATATACATAGTATTATATCAAGGAGTAAATAGGCAGAGGAAAGCTTTCTTTATAATGTACAATGATATATGATAAGTATCAAGATAAGTAGCATATATATGTTTAAAATTTCATGAGTGAATAAAAGGTAAAAGCAGGAGTGGGAGAAAGAAGAACTGGGGTTACCTTCTTTTCCTCTGTCTTAAATATTTACACTATGCTCTCTCGTCATGTCACGAACAGGACAAGAGAGGAGAGAGAGGAGTCCATAATTTTTTAAGTACTATTAAAACTCCGTCATATTTTGCTACGAATAACATGGTACGTTACATACACATGCACTGCTGTTGCTGAGAAATGGATACTTGAGTAGAAATATACAAAAAATAACATAATATATGGAATATGGAAAAAGACAAGGTTTTTATACATGAAAGACGGAATTCACAATTAATTATTTACAAGCATCCTGTTTAATGACATTTGAGTGTTATTAAACTCTTAGTAGTGCTTCATAGGGCTTTGCAGTACCCTTCTTAATTTTATCATTCAGTGCAAATACATATTAGTAAATCTCAAATTTCTAAAGGTAAATGAAAACTTATAAGCGTCTTAAAAATTCTCATGAATTTGGTGTTTTACCAACTAAATTGTTTAACATATTTGTTATATCAGTTTTGATATAAAATATATTCAATTTTCATTTTCATCTGTGAATTGTAAGTTTTTTGTTGCTTTTTTTTCATCACAAAAAAATTTGTAAAACATGAATTTATATTTGCCAAAGAATGTTTAAGGTAATAGTAGTCGACAATGAATCACATTTCAAGTGCTTCCACTAGTTTCTCCGTATTGCATATTCTGTGCAGCCCATATAGAGTAAGCATGAACAGTTATACAAAGACTAATATAGGCTATAAATTTATAAAGATGGTCGTGTTTCATGAATTAAATACCCATAACATATATACTTTAACATAGGAAATGTCGTTTACATTTGCATAATATCCTCCATACTGTAGAACGAAAAAGTATCATTCTGCATAAATGTCATATAAAAAAGATGCTCTTCCTCATAGCATATGCATCTTTAGGTATTTAACACTATAAGTACTAACAACTGGTAGTATCATTGTCGTTATTATACGTGTAATCTATGAAGAATAAAGAGCCAGGACAAATTTAGCCCTCCTTTTACTCTATTCCAGTCTGGTACATAATATACTCACAATCAGCAGCAATGTGGACGCTAGCTAATAGCTATTTATAGGTATGCATATCACAGTAGCAGTGGCACAATGAAGAGGGGAAAAAGAGACGATTTCAATAGAGAAGTGACATTTTTCTTCTTCTCCCCTGATACTTGCATTTAAAGAACTATTTAGCATATAATTTTATACGGAAAATTACTACACAAAGGGTGCATTTTACTATGTACATTAGACTTCTTCATATTGCAATTTTGGTGAAAAGTTAAGCAGCCACCCCTTCATATCGTTCCTTTTGGATCT
>JAQIVE010000851.1:0-30599 GCA_034698285.1 Sminthurinus bimaculatus | reverse complement strand
CTTCCTAAAACATTTAAAGTCAAATCACCATTAAGACCTTGAAATATAACATGACACGTGACACGTAATCTGTAATACATATTATGCATATATTATACGTTTACTATGACTTACAAAGATGGAGGATCTGATGAGATGGAAAGTGTTCCGAGAGACAATCTAAATTTCATGCATAATAAATAATAGCTCATAAGAATGTTTCTGCTTCTGTTGTACATGCAAATCTAACTTCCATTCCATATACCCTACACATACTTATGATACTTATCTAATTGCTAGGACAGCCAAGAGGGTGTGAAAAGGCGTCAACATTTTATGCTCCATGAGGGGAACTTACATAGCATCCAAGTAGGAGAACCGTCGTTATGAGACACGATGAGACTGATATGAGGAAAAGCACATAACTTTCACCTAGCACCTGGTAATTAAAATCAAGACAATCTTTCATATTTAAGTACCAGCCAAAAGCCATAATAACATATTGAACATTGAACGTGTTTCTGAAGTTGAGTGTCCTTAAATCTTATTACCTGACTATGTTTAGCACCATACATGAGTAGCAAGAATTGACAGATGACTCCGATGAGAGCTTCGAGGATTTTGAAAATTCCAGGAGTCCTCCTCATAAAGTCGAGATGGATGCAGGAACAGCATTTCCATCGTCCACAAGACAATCCACGACTCAGACTCCGGTTATTGTATCGTATTGAGGCGGGCGAAGAAATAATATTGTTAATATTTGAGGGGCAGTGGGTCATTTGTACTATATTGTTGTGATGTGAGGTGGGCATGGGACGAACAGCAGGAGCAATTCCAATTCGAGCCATATTATTATACAATATTTAATTTCGCAAGAATGTATTTCTAAATCGATTCCATGTGTTCATCACTTAACACTTTACAAGCATACGTTTCGCATGGTGTCTGTGTAACAACAGCAAAAGGATTCAAAACATGGAACTCTACCATATCGTATACAGTACATGTATCACATGGGCGCATTATTTGTCAGTTCTGTCTGGCTTAAAAAATTTACGCACTGTCTGCTAAAAAGTCTACGACTTTAAGAAATTTTAAGTCTGTTCCTTGGTCATTAGAAATTTTTCACGAATAATATGTAAGTGTACTGTTGTGTTCCTTTGTTTATCTTTTACATTGGTTTGCTACATTTCATTCTAATAATTTCGCAGTATTTGACGCTGTTTAGGAGGCCTTCTGGTTTTCATTAATAGACGTTGGCAGAGACGATTCAGCTCTGTTGGGGAAAGAAAAAAAACATTCGTTAAGTTTCCCTTTTCCTTGCATTATAAATGCTAAATCTGCACACCTGTGAACGTTTGCAATTTAAAATTCCCAAAGCTTGTTTAGAAATAAATGACTGGCGACGGTGGCAAATAAGCAAATATTAGTTTAGAGTTTAGATTAAATGTTTTTATTGTGTAAAAAATTTGCATTTGAATACGCAAAACTAGAGAAAAAATAATAACCATTGAGCCTTTGGCACCGGTCAATAAAACACTCACTTGAAAAAAAGAAAGATTCTGCCTTTTACTATATCCGTATGTAGTATGTACGGCTCTGTTGGACACTCCACTATCATGAAACGTTTATTTGTTATTCATGGTGGTTGAGAATGTTATAATGCTGGTATAGTTGCACACTATACAGTTACTACATACTACATACACAGTTTACAGTGTACATTGTGCACGTCGAAACTTTAACTTTTGATTTTGAAAAAACAAAACGTCAAAAATCCGTCGTCACATTTACTCGCACTTACACACTCAAATATACAGAAATTTACAAGATGCCTCACTATTTTCTCTCACTTGCCGTATGTACATAATAAACATGTACGAGTATGATAATATTATTTAATGTGCTGTTTATTTCACGTGTGGTGGCTGTATAGTTTCCTGATCTTGTTCAACAAAAGGGAATATCCGGGAGATTAATACAAACAGTACTGGTATGGCACATAACAAACAGACACATGTGAATATCGTTTGTATTTCAGACAGTATTCAATGTAAAGCCGCCTCTGTAGATTTAGATTTACAATTTACAACTTATGACTAATACACACAAATGGCAAAAGTAGCACATTGAAAAGGTTGATAATCGGAATTCAAAGCTTTCCAAAAGTTACAGAGAGGCCAATCCCAAAAATATATTTGTATTATGTTCAATATGATCTGTTTCTAGAAGATACATGCAAAATATGTAAATATCTTGTATCGTGTGTATTATACATGCTATGTATACGGATGAAGGGAATTCGGGTCATAAAGCTGCCCAAAGGAAAATCTTGTAGTATATAAATAGTTGGTGAACAGAGAGCGAGACGAAAATGACGGCAAAGGAGGAATATTCTAAATTCTAAATAAATTCTCCCTCTATCTCCACGTTAGAATATATTTGTAATCTGTACATGTGTGTATTATGTACATATGCATACGCGTATCTGTAACCTACACACAAACATATCAGTTTTTGTCGAAGGAGAAATCGGAGCGCAAGGAGGACGAATAAAAAATCCGGACAGGATGTATACAAAAATACAGAACAGATACTCGACCCCATAATCCTTAATGCTTTATACATGCAATATTATGTCATGTGTTATATATATGTATATGTATTTTACTGTTGTAGATATTCAGTATTATTATCATAACTGGATTCCTAAAAAGTCAGACAGGGCACTTAAATGAAACTTATTTATTGTATAGAAAATAAGTAAAGACTTGAATATTTCCCCTTGTATTAAAATTATAATGCATATTTGTTTATTAGCAGCACTGCATATACGTATAGCTTAACTTTTTTTACAGATAGTGATCATTTTGTCTTCTGTTATTTATTAACATATTTATTATGTAGAGTATAGTCTCATTGTACAAATAATATTAGTAATAAATATATGTAGGTATTTTTGATTAGTTATACATACACATAAATACATATGCAGGAGTACTATATATATCTTTACATTACATTGCAAAGCAAGATGCATTTTATGTGCACTCTTTCTCCCTTTCATACTTACATAATATAACGAAGATAAAATAATATGATACATAGTGGTAGATGAAGTGACTTACATATGTACGTACATACATAGTGAAATATTGTGTGGCAAGTGAAAGGCTTTCTTGTTGTTCTAGTTAGTCAGTTACAAGTTATAATATTATAATAATATAGAGAAACCGCCTCGTGCATAAAGTAAAGGTATACACGTCTCTCTGTCGCCTACTTGAATTGAAATGGAGACTTGGAAGCATTATGGAAAGGGTGAGATGGATTCGAAATGCATAATGAATGTATCTATGTACAGTGCATATTCTTATGTATGTATTTATGTCTGTTATGTACTGCTTACAAGGAGCCGAAAAACCAGAGAATAAGAATCTTTTGGCTAAATTTAGCTAAGGAAGAAAGCAAAAAATCATGACTTTGGCTGCGAAACCACTCTTGAGAAACATGTGTTTCAGCCACTTCTCATTGGCTCAAGTTCCTCCCTTTATTTTTCAGTCTCTTCAATGTTCAAAGGAAAGAAGGAGAGCAATAGCACAATCACCCGAATCTTATTTTGTGTGAATCTCTCAATCTGAATCATCATCATCCTTTTACTTTTGAAGCTTTTGCTTGTTACTGGTGAATACGGCAAATTTTAACTGATATTTCTATGACTAAACCCTACTTTGTCTCCTCTCATATGCAATATGTGAGAACATTTCCTCTTGTTCATTCTTTCCTCTTCAATGCTTTCTTTTTTTCTGTAATGCTACCCTGGATGAAGTTGACAGCGTTTGCAGTTAATGCAGTGCTGCCTCGATTGCCAAACATTTGATTTTTCAGTGACAACGTAGAAAAATGGAAAACCAAACTTGCATCTTCACACTTCACACAATTTATGCTTACTTTATCATCATTTACAAAATTAAATTAAAAAGTCATAAGAAAGCTTCCTTTTGTAAACATTTCCTTAAGAAAATTTTTACGAGGAAGCTTTCTTTCATGGAATATATTGTATTACGAAGTGCAGCACCATAACTTGTTTGACATTTTCTCGGAGTGGTTTTGATTTTTCGTGTAATATAGTGTCTCCGTAGAAATGATACACGAGTATACCTTTTAGATGATTGAGTAATTTCTTTACACTCGTGAAGATATTTATATGCTTGCTTTGATTTCCAATGTTCATGAAGGGGGTTTATCGCCATGATTCAAGAAAATTGAACCGCGCAACAACACCGACTGCTTCGAATTTTCTTTTGTAAACTTTCCGTGTTTGCTTCGTTATGAGAAATAAAAAAGCTTTAGAGTTTATAGAGGCTTTCAAAGTATGTATATAGTTTTCATTATTTTCCCCTTTATTTCTGGATGGATTTTATTACACGTGTGTCACACAAATTTACATATTAGAGCTCGTTGCACTGCTTACTGCTTATTGGAAATCTTCCTTAAGCTTACACATTTATTCACAATCATTTACAATGGTATTGAACTATACTTTTTTTGCTTATTTTGCATTCACAATGACTATATATTAAGTAACCGTTTCGTATGTTAAGTTTTAAGGCAAAGCTTCCACATTCCACATATTCAAGCAACTATAGCATACTTTTACAAACTTACAATTAGACATTAGAATAATATTGTATTTGATACAAGTACATATGGTGTAACAATTAATATTAATGTACAAAGCAAATACCTTAACGTCTACTTTCATTGATTTACTTAGCCACTTATTCTACATTATCATACATCATAAATGTGCAATGTTACATACGGTTGAGACACACTGGAAAGAACTTTATTTGAGTATAAGTCAAGCGTTTGAATTGTATTTAGTTTGTTTACTTGAAACAGACGCATAAAAGTTTGTGCTCATTGCAGCCGCGTATTTGTTTTTACAATCAAAATTATTTGCTTTCATTAGCAACAAAGAGAACAATTAAGGGACCAAAAAGGATAAATAATACTTTGTTACACACATTTTAACAAAAAATGCATCTTTCAAACCGAAAACCTTAAGGTTACCAAGAAGATCAATATTTAATTAAGTACTAATGCAATTCACCGAAGACGTTTTTGTCGAGATTCACAGATACATAAACACAAAATGAAAAAATTATTACTGACCATAAAAAATAGGACTTTTGGACATATTTAGTTACTGAAGTATGTAGGTAAAAAAGGAAATAATGCAGCTTCAAATAATAATGCTTGGCATTTAAAATTTCTTGATGTTAGGTTAGCATTTTTATACACAGCCAACTTTGCCTGCACTATAGTTTACAATCTGTGCCCTTACCCTTACCAAGAATTGTAACTACGTATTTATGTATTAAACTATTAGCGAAGGCAAATTGATTGCAGAACATTTTGTTTGTACATGGACAATAAGGCATTATGTCAATCTTTACTATTCTGTCTGTGTCGGACTATATTAAAAGCTATATAATATCATATATACATAATACTTTTATTGTTGTAAACAGCCTAAAAGTCAACATTCAACAATAATATACGCATAGGTATAGGTAGGGAGAAAGAGACCTTGGCCACCATTTTTTTACTTTCCACATAGTGTCAAACATGCATATAAATACTTGGACAAATAGATTTTTATTAAAAGTATACTTATTGCACATTATTCTAAAGACTTTTAAGTGAAAGTATTTACATAGATATATTAGAAAGTTAACTTTCACACAAAGTACGATACGATACATATCATTATTTTTATTTTCACCAAGAAGACTGTATAAACTCTTCGACTTTATCTATTACAACCCGAAGAATTAACTGACATCTAACAAGTGTTTTTGTTAACGCCCAAACACGTAAATAAATCATGAATGAATGAATGAAGTGTAACTATTGACAACGAATAATTTTAAAACAGCATACATAGGTACCTTAATGAAAAAATAGTGTAACAATAATAATACGGACAAAAAGAGAAGTTAAAAATCGAAAGTGTCACCGGTAAATCAATTGTAAAATAAGATTTTTGTAATAATACTATTCATTCATATAAAGTGTTAGCGACTTTTTGGCTTTGACCATACATTAAGTATGGTACCTTTGAGTAAGTAAGTACTTTATAGTTACTGTAGAAATGAGAAATGATTTAGTACATAATACACAATTGGCTTTGGCTATTTCGAGTTGAATAACTTATAAAGTATGTATAGCATACGTAACGCATCAAAGAAATAATACTCGTATTTACAAGATATTTAATCTTCACTTATAATATTTTTCATTAGACTCTACATAAAAACTCTTTAAATGCTTGGCATTGCACTGTGTTGCATTGCATTGCGTTGCTTCCAACACTGTCTCTTGTTTTGATTTTGACTCGGTGTCTTATTTTCTTCTCCTGCTTCTGACTTGCTGTCTAGCCTGACTTGAAGCTCCTGTGGGCAAAAAACGTTGCCACTCCATATAGGATTGAGTTCACCAAGCCCAAAACCTAAAAATAAATGCATTTTATTTTTTTAAACCCATCAACTCACTAACGTGTAACACACATATAAATATATACGTAATATATAATTCAATGTAATTGTAATTGTATTATTGTTGATTTTTTTAAAGCAAGCAGTCTACATACTTTTTAGAATCAGTAAGTGCTTTTGAAACTTTGTATTTTAAATACAGTTCATATTGCCAGCAGTTAGCAAAGTGCACAACAGTGTTATAAGTATGTGAAAAAGCAAATTATCAATGCTTTTTCTTCTCAAAAGTATTGTATGTACAACACAGCATTCAGGATTCAGGCATTATGCTCCAGTGTATTCCACTTTTACCAAATTTTAGATTGGATTGGGAGTTGGGACCGTAATATTATGTTACGACGGGGTGTCAAAACATATAGGGATTTTGCATAAACTGAAGGTTGTTTCATCCCAGGAGCGATGTTAACATTATCATTATACTGTCAGACGCAGTTTTTTAGCGCATTCATACTTGAAAGGCCACAATTAAATCAAACTACTTATTATAATAAGACTACCATGTGCCACTACAAACCTTTGTCAAAAAGGCTTGGAAGTTCAAAACAAGTAAAAATTCCAATACTATCGTATGACCATAGGAAGGTGCATGTACCTACTATACTTTGTAAAAAAAGCAAGGTAAGGTTCAATTCAAATGTGCAAAGCATGCAGACTATTTGCAATTTGCAACAACCAATATCTACTCACCCCAGCCCAAATCTTAGCCGCATAACCAGGCTCAAATGGTTCTGAGTTTGTGTAAAGTGCATTCCTTGATGATACGCAACTCAGTAAGTGTGCAGAAGCGACGAACAATAGAAAAATTAGTGGAGTTATAAACGTGATTTCCTAATCCGAGTTTTTGTTTACACATGTCATTCAAAATCCCACGAACATCAACCAACACCAAACCGAAAAAAAGAAGACAAAAGAGACAAATGTCAGCTTTGTTTGCTCGGAAAATAACTTACACCAGCGGCCAATCTTGCGTTGTACGGCGTTCCTTTGAAATATGCATTGTATGACCTGTAATTCAAAAAAAGATTTATATATTATAACTATTATATAAATACTATTGTAAATTTCTGAAAATATTTATGCTTATAAAATGCCCATTAGGAAATATTTACCTGTTCACTTCAATCACATAAATCACTACAAAAAAGGACATAAAACGAAATTGTTCTTAAAACCGCGATTGAGATTTGAGATTGATTGTTTTAATAGTATTGATTTGATTGCTCTGGTAAAATTTTCAAAATCAACGTAATTAAACTCTCACCCGACGCTATCAGAAGAAGGACGGCGCTGACCAAGTGATAAACAACTTCCTGCATTCATATTTGTTTAATTTTTGAGTCATATACATATGTTACGAATTTTACAAATATTTTTGTACACCCAAATTATACCTTTAACAATGGTTTATACCATAACCCGGAGAGTCGAAAATACATTACAAACCAATTACCCAGTAATATTTCATAGATACATAACAAAAATGTGAAGAAAAATTATGCAATAAAAACATCCTTACAAAAACGGTTTTTGGTAGAATGGTGGCTGTAGCAATAGAGATGACACAGGAGACGAGAAGCAATGTTGATGCAATCATGCATGTGGTAACAATCAGGAGAAAGAACAGTTCCGGAACAAACAGCACGTGATCGGGCTGATACTTGTTGAAGTTGTAATTGTACTTGTGGAAACTTATGTAGTGGCCAACCAGAGCAACGCAGATTATCCCGATTATCTGTATCAACGAATAACAAAAGAAATTCAGCATTAATATTTTCCCTTACTATGCAATAAGCAATAACATGTTCCATGCTCCATGAATGTTGCCCTAGTTCCAGCTCCTATATTACTAACTGTTGACAGAACGGAAATATTTCCGGAAACATTTCTAGAATTATGGACAGACATAAAAGAGTCCATGTGTTTGAAGTTTTAAAGCTTCAGTCTCAAAATTTATTAACCTTCAACTTGGTGTCATCCAGCAACTTTTCACATCTTCACATGAAAGCTTATTCAATTTATGTGGTGTCTTACACACATAATACATGTCCAAAGCATGATTTAATTAGTACTCATGGTATAGAAAGTAGAAAATACAGAAAGTCATTATTCCATTTTCTGTAACATGCATGAGAATATACTTTGTGCCGTATCTAGTCTGCTAACATCTATGCAATATTATGATTCGCATTATGTAAGACATCGCGAGGAGAAAAAAGCGCGTGAACGTGTAATTTATACATGAATGAATGGGCTCCACTTCTCAGTAATGGCCTCTAACAAACAGGGCATGTCTCAGCAAACTAATTATTATTTTACCAGTCCCGTATACACTATACACTATACACATAGACATGATATGCGACGATTCGGCTTCTCGGTAGTAGATGAGAATGGGACACAAAACTCACATTAAACATTAACACATGCACCTAATGCACATGACATGACATATGTATGTCTATGAAAAAAAAGGGAGAAATGAACAAGATGAGACACGTCCAATGTTTATTTCATTTCCGCATACTTTTTTACTCCTCTCTCTCTCTCTCACTCTCTCGCTTTCTTTCTGTCCTCTATCTATGGGCCGAGTCAAGTAGAATCTAAATGGGACTTTAAAATTATTTAGGTGTTGTTCTGCTCTATTCTATTCTACATGCTATGACACTGATCCCATTCCTCTTCATTGACTTTAACTATGTGCTGTAGCGTTATAATAAGTTGCAAAAGATAATTCTAGGTACATTTATATTATGCTTTTCATAATTTATGGCAAGCAGGAATTCTTATGAAGTCTTTTCTCTCATCATCTTCATTTTTTCTTTGGACTTTCTACATAAATATCTATATTTAGTCGCTTCTAATAATTCTCCCTCTGTAATAATGCTGATATGTTGTGTGTATAATATTATTTAACTACAAGTTGCCGACGACAACTATGTACTATAGAAATACTAATACAAAACAAAGGAAAATAATACTTATTCTCATAATAGACAATAACTAATATAAGTTATGTAGATGAGTTATCCATAATCAGCTTAATATTCTCTTCTCCTTTGACATTCATCCGTCTTTTTTCTGTACTTTAAGTGTGTTACATTCACGAAATTTCATACTTTTCTTGCCAAAATTCCGTAACTCGTAATCAACTGATATTTTAATAGACTGTATCCGCATTTATATATTATATATGTTTGTATCTAAGTTACAAAGCATATTCGATTGTCCTATGTGTATTACATAAGCTGCATAAGTATGTACGACAGCCATAAACGAGCGGAAGAAAAAAATTTAGGTGCAGAAGCGGGGTGTTGAGTTGTCTACACAATTTAGCTTCAACTTTTGACGTGATGAATAAGAGCAGATGCTTTTTCGTCTTCTCGTCATTTCTTATGCAAATACTCGGTAATAATTGACTATATGACTCAGACTAACATCACATAGACTGAATATTGACATTTTGGGTCGCCAGACAGATGAGTAAATTTATTTCATATTACTTCAAAATCTACAAACCTAAACACAATAACTGCATATTGTTATTAGTTTTCTAGTTGCTACTTCAAAATATTTGCACAAATTACAAATAGGCCGACGTGTAAAGAATAAGAACTTCCGCTCATCATTCGAATTTCGAATGCTCGTAATTCATGCAGTGAAATTCTATTACATACGAATCTGCATCTCCCACTTCGTCTTTCCCATGACGGTTCGATTCTCGGATATTGTCATTACCAAAATTAAACCATACACATTACACTCAATAATTTTCTTCGGCATGAAGTATGGTCATTTGTGCTTTTCATCAAAACCTACATAATTCGGAGATACCCATGTAAATAATAATGCATGCTACAGGGAAAGTTTGGGAGAGAGAGTTGAGAAGCAACAAATTTGATTATTTTTCTAGCGTTAGAAAAACATGGAAAATATCTTCCATGCTTGATATCCTTCTGCCTCCTGCCTATACACCATGTATTTTATGCTCAATATATACTCTATTCTATAAATATAAGGATGAAAATTGGTCCAAGATTTGGGGAGATTGAAGACCGACTATTTTTTTAAATTGCCGAGAGACAGGCAGATAGATTGCAGATAGATAGATAACTTTGGAGAGAAGGAGAAGGGCAATTCTCATGCGAGATAAAGTCTCTGATGAGAAACGAAGCCCATAAATATCTTTCCGACAGAGGCAGATCTATACAGAACAGACATGATAAAAATCAGTCAATACGACTCTTAACTCTTGAATCTTGAACATATAATATCCGTACACAGAATATATATACACTTTCGTACCGTACACATGTTGTGTTGAGGAAAAAGTAAAAGTATTTGGTATTTTTTTGATTCGCCACGGGGAAAAAGACTTCCCTCGTGCATGCAAAATACAAATATATGCTGATGTAAATATCTTTAGGCAAATGCAATATATGATGCTGCTTATACGGATACACATTACACATAAGCCACAAAGCTATATGTTATCTAATATCGTGAATATTATCCTGTATGTATGAACGCATAATATTAGTGTACTGTGATAGTTAAAAAACTTGGGATGAGCAGAAAAGAGAAAGAAAAAGAAGATCTCCACACTCATCTGTTTACACCCATACACCCAAGAAAGTATACGAATTATGTGTGTGTATTGTGTACGTGTATGTGTGTGCACATGTATATATATTATTCACATATTATGCATGCAAGTCCATTTTTGGCAAAGGCGACCTAAATACTTTTGAGGCGATGCACATGGCGTGTGTACCTACAATACAAAATATACAAAGATTCTTTGTTTACGGGGAAACCAACTCGGAATATGGCTTTCCTGTAGTTTGTATAGCTGTGTGTGTGTGTGTCTAGCTGGTTAGTTGGATTTGTGTTCCTCACAATAAGCATTATGTAATTTTTCACATTATTATTATTGGGATACACATTAGAATTTGGAGCTAAATGTCAGAGAAGAAACCCGTGCTTTTTTATTAGAGGACCTCGCCCCTGCATAGGTACGACAATATCGTTTGTACATGTATGTCCCTATCTATTACATGTGTCAGCGCGTGGTGTTATTATACAATGGATTAATCGGAAATGCAAAAGGCATAACCATAAGCGTATGTATGTATGGGTATTTTGTATATTAAGATATGTATGTACGTAGAGAAAAAGTTCTATAATGAGAGGAAGTAGGATATGAGATGAAAATAAGATAATATACCTTCGTTTTGTACACTTTTTTGTTGTTTCACTGTCAACATCAGATATGATATGATATGGAACATTTATGTAGATTGTACATTGTACATACACTCATGCAAAGAATAACTTGTGCAATATTTTGGGGAATATTAGTGCACGAAAGACATTACACATATTGCATGTGTATAGCATTATAGGTACAAGAATAATAATATTATTCTTTTATCGGACTGTATGTACGTAGATTTGCAGTCACTAGTCTGGAACGACAGTCTAATTCACATTATAAATACAAATTCATGTAAAAACCTGTTCCATATGATATGAATATGACCACCACATTACACGCTTTTATTAATGTCATAACATATCATGAGAATTTTTTCGTGCAAGAGTATGAGAACAGTTGTGATTGTCGCTCATCTGCCTGGAATTTTTTGCATTTCCTACAATATTTCAAGTTGGTGAATTTATATTCTAGCCTGTTATAAAATGTTATTCACACATACCTTCATCTATGCATAGCTACAGTAACGGCATAATGATGATGATATGGGTCGTAAAAATATGGAAGCATTATTAATGTAGGAATGCGACGTAATACAATTTTGACTAGTAATTTTTTTCATCGCTTCTCCGAATCCAAATATTGTTTACAGATTAATTGAATACATGGAAAAGAGACGGCGAAGAAGAAGAATCATAAGGTGAATGCATGCTAAACTAAGCGTTCAAAATATACGTATTTCGAACTAAATTATGACAGAATCAAACATGACATGATACAGGGACCCGGGTCATATATGTATATCTACAGATGTTGATGCATAATAGACGGACAATCATAATAATATTGTTATTCCAAGCGTGTTTCGAACTTTTTAGGAAAGGAAATGGTATGAAAATACATACTTTTATAAAAGAGATACGAATATCTACGAGACCTGGAATCGGGATGACGAGGGCAAGAGAGGGAAAGAGACAGAGAAAAAATGTCATCGATGTTTGTCGTGATAAACCCACATTTTATATATTTTGTTATTATGTATAATGTGTATATGCAGTGCATGCACTCTGGCTAAAGTGGAGCAAGACAGCCGTGGAAAGTATGTGTATGCGTGATTCTCTTCTCTGACTCTCTACTCTTCCTTTCTCTCTCTTCCGTGGAAATGTCAAACACACAGCAAATAAATGAAGCTGCTGCTACCTCCAACTTTTGGGTGTCCATTAATTACTTATATGTCAAACATATAGAAAAGTTGTATTGATAAATGGTAATGCACTCAATTTTTAACATGCTGACGACTACACAGTTGAGTTATCTTTTATAGCAATAATAGTACCAGTAAAATACTGATAAAGGCTGTAAGCAAATATTATTATAATACACTTACAATGTGCAGAAGCTTGAGAATTCCTGGTATTGTACGGAAGTAGCCAACCTGGAGAAGTGCATAAATAAGAAGTCTTAATTAAATAAGCCTCAATTTTTTTATATTTGTAATTTCAGCATAGAACATTGTGCTAAAAAATGAAGAAACAGTTTACATTAAGAAGAATGGCTGAGGTAGAAGTTGTTGTGGTTGTCCTTGTTACAGTGACTGTGTGAGACATTATGAGGATTTGTCAACTTATAGATCCTTTTTCAAATGTATACGTATTAGTTTCCCCAAAAGCTTTTCAGCAGTCAATTCGGTGCAGACGTCGGAAAGTAATTAGCTAGAACCTCGGATTCCTAAATCAATGCCAAAAATAGAGTTACAGTCGCGTGTACATTCATCATTACTGTTTTTATTTTGACTCAGACTCATGATTCATTGTCATTATCTTTTATTAAACAAGGCGAGCGAGTTTATTTGACTGAACTGTGGAGCATATAAAATGATATACATAACCAGACGCAATTGTCGTCAAGATATAATGTATTTCCAACTTATTGTTACAAAATATGTAAACGAGCTCGTACTCAGTTGTACGACTCTGGGAAGTGAAACAATACAATGCTAATATCTAATGTAATATAATACAGTATTTGTAGCTATGATGGACTCGAAGGAACTCCAACACTAGCTTTGTTCATCAAAACGTTTTCCAAAAGTTTTCATCAGAGCAAAAAGTCTGAGAAATGGTAGGCTGAGAAGCGGGGTGATAGTTACGGGCTTTCTTTGCTTCCCAAAAAGTAATCACTAAAGTGATCAACCATACATATATAAAATATATCAATAATACGTATTTAAATTCCCTGTACATTATTATTGACTATAATATTATGCCATTGAAATTTTTGCAACAACGTGATTACTATTATGAATTCGACAAAAACAAGAACGTTTCCATTCCAATTACATAACTTTGAGAGATATTGTTGTTCATTTCATAGGAAGTGCAGTATAAGTATTATGTAAATACTATCTAATATCTATAATGTATTTTATAAATACAAATACGTACTATAACATTTGACATTATGATATCATAACTATAGGGACTGCAATTAATTTCAAGTGAAAATTGTCGGCACTAGAATTCTGCGTAGGATGATGAGATGGTTATTTACTTTATGACTGCTACTCCTCTAATTCTCCTGAAAATAATAAGTAGAGTACAATGTATGTATACATAAAGTGCATGTACGTACATAAGTAGGCTTCTTGTCTCGGTTTTTGAAAACAAGCTAGTGTGAAAAATATTTGTAGAGAAAAATGAACAAGACAACAACAACAACATTCGACTACTATATTTATGTACGTATACATACAATGTACAATTAACATTTATGTATTTTTACTGATATGTCGTCTGTACATACATACATACATACGTTGTGCTTGTTAAGTGATGTCGTAGATTTTGACTTCTAAGAAGTAAATATTACGAGGGAAATATTATAAGGATGAGCTAGTTAGCTCACAAGGAGAAAAATAAAACTTCTCTACATATAATAGTATGTACTTATTACTTATAATATGATATAGGGATTCATGCACACAAAGAGATAATACTAATAATAGTAAGAAGAAGAAAGAAAGAATGACAGAAGCGCAATATCCGATAAACTATATCCACTATTGTATTTTTATTATTAAATTTAAATTTACGCAACACCTCTGTTCCTTCTATCTCTCCCTCTTCTCATCATTTTAACATGTTGCACATTACTTTCATGTTGCGAATTCAATTAGGCTATAAAATTTATTCAGTAGAATTCCAAGTACGAGTATGGCAGGAAATGGAAATAAAAAGTCGGCTCTTCCGATTCTTATAAAGCTTAAACGTTTGTTTAAGTTTAATTTTATGACAGCTAATCAATTAATTATTGCTGTTTGCTCCTTTTTTAATGTCATTCTTCTATATTATGTATACACGCATCTTTACATGGCCAACAAGACATTGGAAGTATTTAGATCATAATGTATCATATGGTCAGATAAAATGGGATTTTCATTCATCCTTTTTTCATTCATTGTGTAATTCAGTAATTGCTTCCTGTGTACGTGCATGCATTGCACTGAATCCGAATTATTTATGTACATATGTAATTTTACACCATACATTACGAAAAGCTGATTTGGCTAACTACAAACTTTACGATTTTACTGAAAGTTTGTTTTCATTCGCCCACATATTATTTCCTTACTCTGATATTTTGATTTTTTTCATCATCAACATTAAATCATTACTTGGACTAATTTATGACAAATTAGTTCTTAAATGTAACAAAAGTATGTGTCAGCCGAATCATACATTTTAACAGCCTTTGACTGCCTTGTATTTTTAGAAATATTAGTTTTCCACGCAGCTGTATTAAATGCTAAATGTTTGATAATTTTTATCCTGACCAATCATGACTATTTTTAACTTCGTCGACGTAGCTATGGAGAAAATACTTTTACACAGGTATGTGTGGTCACTGGTCACCGTTTCCATAGCTTATATTGTCCATGTTCATAGTTCATAAAGTCCTGAGTAATGCAATTAATTATTTCTACCACATGCTTACATGCGCATGAATAGGCTGACAATGCTAGTTGAAATAAACTGATGTTTCCTTTCTCACCTGTACATAAAGATGTTATGAAAACAATACATTGTGCGTGCTAGGAGGTGAGTATGTACTATAGTAGATGTTTTACACGTGACAAAGTCAAATGTATTATTTTATAGTAAATTTGGCGTACTACTGCGTGTGCGGTTTTAATACACACCTAATACATACTTGTCAAGGTATGATAATATCGAACTGCGCCTTTCTTTTTCCTCTTACTCATCATCTTGTTTAGTAACATCATCATCAAAATTTAAATAATTCCAACACATTATGTATTTGTCTAATTCTTTTATAAGCAATAACAACAACTTTTTATAAAATTACTACCTAAGACGTATGTAAATAGTAAACAGGGGAGAGAAAGATAGA
Organism: Sminthurinus bimaculatus; assembly: GCA_034698285.1. Classification (NCBI taxonomy): domain Eukaryota; kingdom Metazoa; phylum Arthropoda; class Collembola; order Symphypleona; family Katiannidae; genus Sminthurinus; species Sminthurinus bimaculatus. Next base: position 14,438 of record JAQIVE010000851.1, on the reverse strand, counting down.
TAGATAGAGAGGGATCAAATAAATAGAAGAAGCATAAATCCAGTAGTTTTTGAAATGAGCACCCGTGAGAAACCTCAACTACGTATCAAACGATTGAGCTGGCGTGAATGAAAACTGAAACTGTGTGAGACTATCTCTTTACGTAATATTATTTCATATTGTCAATGATTATCATCATTATTATTGTTATTGGTGTGATTGGAGAGGAGGTACTTATATACATAATAAATATGTACATGCACGCAAACAAATACATACACTCTACAAATATATGTACTTGTAGTGGAACAAAAAGATGATGAAATGGTTTGTTTATATTATTCTTACATACTTATAATTCATACCATATACATATACATACGTACATATATCATAATATTTTATAAGGCATTCAACATACGACCGAATCGGAATTCTAATATGCTGTTCTCAGTACATTCCACATTCCACTTCCACAATATTCTCATGATTTGCCTTTTCGTCTTGTGATCTCCTGACAATTATCGCCATGTCATGCATAACATCTTCCTTATACGTATCATATATATTTTATTCATGTATATGTATATCACAATATTATTATGTAAGGTTCATAATAAAAACAATAATAAAATTCTCCTTTTGTATGTCGACATTGCTTCTAATTTCCAATGCTAATATAAATATGAAACGACCATATACGACAAATAAAAAACTGACTCACCCACACTTGACACGCTCAATATATCCAATCCTTTTTATCAATGATATTGTTTTTTAACAGTTTACACAGTTGAGACACGAAGGAACAGTCGAAACCAACGTAAATCACCCGCACAAATTTGAGTAATTGACAGTTACTCCAGCAAACGGAGGGAATTCACACAGTGATAACAGTTTGCCACGGAGAGCACTTCACATGGATTTATCCCTTGAACCAACTTCTTATCTGATAGCTATCTACTCATACAAAAAGAGAGAAAGATACAGTCCCAAATAAGAAGACAACTTTATAATTTATAGTATTTTTTTATTATTACTATGAATCTGAAACCAAAACTTTGGAAATATGGACAAGCTAATACACAACACGTTAATCGATGGGAAAGTTAGCATGCATATACCATATACAATATGTATCTTTACAAAACAGGAACTGAAACTAAAAAGTTTGTAAGCCTGATCAGTGGTTGACAAAGCTTGGGAATCAATCGAACAAATTAATTGGTAGGCAAAGAAATGAAGAGGAAAGATGAGAAGGATTATTAAGTTATAAAACTATGTCAAAAGGACAATAATATCATTAGCTATTTTATAATATGCTGATAATGATAATATGCTATTATACAATGAGAAAGTCAAGGGACTCAAATTTTTGAAGTACAATACTGCGTACTTACAGAGTTTAATACTATGTTGGCTGATATATGTAAAACGAATAGGTGGGTTAAAACTACACAAAAGAGAAGAGTTGACTGTGTGGTCACCACGAAACAACTTCGTCGTCACAACACACTGAATGAAAGTGAAGCTGATGCGAGATAAAAACACAGGAACAGAGAATAGAGACAAGAGAAGCAGTATGTATAGTGTATGCATGCACATGTATGTATTATGGCAAATGGCAAGGCAAGTTTGGTATGCATTCTCTATACACATAATACATATACATATATATTGGAGCATTTCCATATAAAAGTTATTTTCTTATTACCGAAAAACTCCACAGGCATCATAAGTATATGCACAATTTTCGTTGGATAGCTCAGTGACTCATGTGTGCATATTGCATGTGTACGCAAGTATATTATGCATGTGTAGTGTACATATGTACAAAGAAGCTTGTTGAATCATCATGCATTTATAGCCCAAAAATATAAGGGCAGTAGGCGAGCCTCAATGTTTAATTATATCTATCACGTTTGACTTCATATTATGCATATTATTATGCACTGCTTGCATGTATATGTATATGTATGTATGCATGTACCACTATGATGTGCCAGTGTGTGTGAGTGTGTGCATTACATAATAATGAGAAAGGCAGCTGAAAGTAAATATCAGGAATTATTGTAGGTTTGGTTTGGTTAGACTTGGCTTGAGAAGAAGGGAAGCAAAGCTGATAATAAAAAAAGCACACTGATTCGGACTAAGTCTATGTTTATACACCAACGTAAGTGTACATATATATTATTGCAATGAATATAGAATGCTTTTAGTGGATTGTATGCTATATGCATGTACAATGAACATAAATACTGAATTTTGCTAACTGTGCGTACGTACTATATACATACATACATGCATACAACTGAAACTAATAATACCCTATGTACATTGTACATGTGTGTTTGTATGTAAAAACGTCGGAGAAATGGAGAAGATTTATTTTATCGGGTGGTAGCGCAGTAGCAGAGTCGTCGCAAATTTTTTTGCCCCTACAAAATTTCATGCCGCGACATACTTATTGAAAGACGAAGCAAGAAGAGACAGAAAGAAAGAGAATTCCAAGCTTTTGCACCGAGTTGGTCCTTTTCGTTTGGAATGAGAGTTGAGGGCTGTAAAAGTAACTGTAAAAGTGTGTTGCAAAGAAAAAGTTTTGATCTTTTTTCTTGGGTGGTTCGGCTCTTCTTAATGTTGCTAGGCTCGTGTAAGCTCGAGTAAAAGTAAGGCACACTTACAGTTATGCCATATTTATGTACGTGTAAGCTAGTGTGCGTAGGTACATACACGCAAAATGAACTGCAAAATGATCGCTATTACTCCATATGAACAGACGCAAAGAGCCGAGAAAGTGGGGAAAGAAGAGGTTGTACAATTCAAAAGTATGTAATAAATGTTTTCTGTATCTCCGTATGAGTTGTGAGAACACAAGGAAACTAAAACGGAAACATTGGACTGTATAATCTGTACATATTATTTGTTGAAGCAATCAGTCTTCTCTATACTTCAAGTAGGCCTCGGGTCCACGTGTTTCATAGTTTTTGGTGCTAAAAATTTAGCTCATATGGTTCATATTATGTGAATGTTTATGAGGTTATATTTGTGGACTTTAGGTTGAAATTAATTGGTACAGCATAAAATTTATACCGCATATGTGTGCGTGAGATGTAGTTATGAGGTTTACTTGCATTTTTATTTAAGGATTGTATATAGCCAAATAACTGTAGAAAGGGAAAGAACGGAAGTGAAAGAAAAGAGCTACATAGTGTAAATATCAAGTGTATTACGTGATGTCTCTATAATCTATGTATCACTGATAAACTTGAACTCATACCTCTCTCTCCAACTCCAACTCATCTTCATCTCTCAAATTTTTTATGTCTGTAGCTTTCCTTGTCATTCATTTATTACTATGACGTACTTTTGTAGGAAATTAAAATTCGCAGTGAAAAAAATGGCAGATAATGTATTTGCATAACCGGCGAATGTAATATCAAATGTCAATATGATATGAAATAAAGGGAAGCCTTCTTATATGATAGATACATATTATGGGTTTCTATGTACTATAAATAACTTGACTTTGGTGGGCATTGACTAAAACGTGATTAGTGAATGCTCTAATGTAAAACTAATTATCATGATTTTCTTATCTTACAAGTTACACATGTATGTATTTACATGATGTAGAATCCTTCCTATAATCTTGATGCTTCTTGACCTTCTTAAAAAGTTCAATTTTCCAATTTTAATGAGACATTTATTAAAAAAACAAATTTAATATCTAAATATTGACATATTATAATGAATATTATAATGGATAAAAAATTGCCAGCTTTGAGTTTATGTTGTTGAAGATAGAGCGTGGGAACTGGGAAAGTCAAAGTATTCAGTTGTTTTAGCTTGTAGCTTGAAAAATGTTAAGCATACTGTGTAGAGTTTAATCAGCTCACATTGATACCATTTCCAGTTTGATTTTTGCTGATTCGACCTAGACATTAAACTGTATAAAATAACTGTGTGAACTGAAACAAATTTTTATTTTGGTTTCATCCTGGATTTTTTCTAATCTCAAATCTAGACTGTTTAATGAGATGTAAAATTATGTATGTATGTGTAATGTATGTTTATCTGTATTTAGGTGAAAGGTCATGGTAAAACCTATTTTGAAAATCAGTGCAAATCGCCCGTTATCAAAATACCAAATCTACACTCCATGCTTAGTATAGTACTGCTCAAAATCGTTCGACTTAACTTTGTGTTGTGGTGTAAATACTGAACTGGATATCAGAGATTGATCAATTTATGTATTATTACACATAAATAATACATAATATAAAATGACTAACTAGTACATTCAACAGTTAAATTCAGCTGTTTTTCTTTTTCTTTTTTATCCAAAGAAGATTAGCTAAATCCAGTTTTACTGCGGCAAAAGAATTGCGAGAGCAAATTACATGTATGTATCAGTATAAATAATATATTTTTATTCACATTATCACAGTTCAATTTCTCTTGATAATTAATTATAATGATGATACATGATAAGTACAAGAAGGTAATATTAATGTGGTTAATCTTTTTAGTTACTTGACGCCTTCATCACTCATCTATAGCCCATTGCTCATGAATGTGAATAAAAATAAAAAGTTTTACAAAGTTTATCAAGTTCATGATTCCATCATCGTCACTGGGTGGCTTAAATAAAGTTGTAATCGAAATCTCAACCTAGTGTTTTCATCATGAATAAATCCATAATAATGGAAAGCTTTAGCATATTGATGTGTTATACTGTATACGCAAAAAAGGGAGAATAACCCCATGAGCCCTATACACAGAATATATCAGATTATTATTAAGCTTAAGTTACGCGTTGTGCATTATTAACGATGGGCATTTTACATACTTCATCTGTAAACCTTATTTGAGTTGAAGGTTATATGTACACATATGAACACTTTTATGTACATAATATATACTTATGCAGCTAATGGTTTTCTTCCCACATAGTGCATTTTGCTTTTTGAATGTAGAGGAAATGAATGTATACTTCACCTTTGAATCAAGTGCTAATTGAATGCAGAAAATTAACTCATTTTCATAAACACCCACGGGTCTTTTAAATTTGCCTTTAAATTATTTGCTAAAGTTTTCCCCTTTAGTTTTTGCTTTTTCCTCTCTGTGTAATATGTTCTGTACATGCATTTATAGTACTTGTATAGACAAAATTTCTTTCCTCATTATTTAGTTGTCTAAACGTTTATTCAATCTATGCATTTATATGGACACATTGAGGAACATCCTCAGATTTGAAGAAGTATCAAAATTACTAAAATTTTAATGTCAAGTCTGCAAAATCTATACATTATTATACATACAAAGGAATTTTATTAACTCCTTACAAGTACATAGTTATTCTGCGGGTGTTAACAACAGCTGCAGCAGTATTTAAAAGTACTTATCCATACTTATATATAGTAAAATTTACTGCATATTTAGATTTGCCTATTTACACTTAACATGAATCGCAACAGTTTGCATTTCCTTCTTGAAAAAAATTCTTTCCAAGTGTAAAAACATTTTGAATGTGACTAATTTTTCCGTTCTAACGATGATTATAACAATAAATAGTAACGACTTGTGCCAATAAAAGCTTCTCACCTTCACAGTCTGGCATTGCTTCAAAATTGTCAACGTTTCAAGCTCACATCATTTCATCGATAGCTCATAATATACATAGATGCTTCATGCATGCATGTATATTGTACATGACTCTGACTATGGGGAGACTCATAAAACAGACATTTTTACTATCAAAAAGAAGAAGAGATTCACTTCTTTTCGAGTATATTGTATGTAAGTATATCACAGCATTACGACGACGACGAGAAAAAAATCGGAAGATGATGACAAGGCACAAGGGACATTACACAATGTAGACAACTTCTCATCAACTGACAAATGACAATGAACGGTGTTTGTCAAAACATGGAGTAGGTATAGAAGGTTGTGTATATGTACATTGTACATACAGAATTTTGCGCAGGTTCTGGTTGTACTATGGATGATAGATGCACAATAAATACACATAGCCAAGTACCGGCGATCTCACTAGCTTTGGCCAAATTACAAATCTAGAAAAAATGGAAAATACTACAGTAAAACTTCTCGTTGTAAACCATCCATCACCTACCCTATTTCTCGTAATATACATGCAGTTACGGCATTTTTCATTTTTATTGTTTTCTTTTTACACCAGCAAAAATATTTGACGGGATTTGATTTTGATTTTAGTCTACATGATTTAAATTTTTTTTTGAAATTTGGCCATAGAGAATATAAGTTTTCAACACTGTGCACAAGAGGCTTGTTTATTAGCTCATAAAAATGTTTTCATTCATCGTACGATTCCATATTTTTACTACGATACTGCTTAGGCATCAAAATAGCATGATGGTTGTTTTAAAATGCAAACTATTTGAAAGGGTGTGTGTGTAGAGCCTAAAAATAACTGTAGATGAGTACTACTTTTAATTATTACATAAATAAGTGTTGTGTCAACACTCAACACATCAGAATGAACTAAAAAAGGGCAAAATAATGTGCAACTCAAATAAATAAGACAAATAAAACAAATGCCAATTACGATGCTCGTTTTCAGCTTTCAGCACATATCACTATACAATACAGTGAAGCAAGTAAAAGCAGAGTCAAGCAAATAGCTACGGATAACAATCATTATGCATTATGATCTATATTAGTTATGGATATTATAACATCTTGGACTACAACGCTCTATGATTATTGATATGCTATAAATGCCTATGTACAATATACAACATACATACATCAAATCATTTGTGTATTTGCTGTAACACACAAAATGCGCAATTATAATTGCATACATTGCACATTAGTTTGCACCAAATGCTTCACTTTTCCTGTGGCGGGGTTGGCGGGATATTGGAGGCCATTTGTAACGTTTGGATGTGGTTTCAGTGTCTGCGTAAAATGTGTAACCTTGGAAACCAAGTCCATTCCCGGGTAAATTAAAGTCGGTGAAATGTCATTTAGGGTGGAGAGAAATGTCAATTTTGGCTGAAATTGCGGACGCTACCGTTTTCTTCATGCATACTTCGACATTTCGAAGGCACATAATAAAAACCATTTTTGTAAAGTCCAAACTAGAACTCCTGACTAGACGTTTTCGTTGTAAGTTGTAAGTATAAAGTTTGTAGGGCTATTCATAAAACTGTAATTCTAGCATTAAGTTTTGAATAAAAAGTTCTATAACTTTTATGCTGATTTTCGGAATACCATTGAAATTCATTGAATGGTAGTCTCGCTTGTATGTTTAATCTATAGCTAATTCGCAATAGTAATTTATACCGATTTTCCCCTAAAATAAATATAAAAATAAGTTATCCAGGCTGGAAGCTGTAAATGTAAATAGAATGCACCATATACCAAAATCTGGCTACCAACAATAAGAAAAAAAGGCAGGTTCTTCGTTCGACTGTCAAATGCAGAAGAGTGCAGCTACTTCATCTAAAATGGCAATATAAAGAATATATTTAGAAGGAGAGAAAGAAAAGGAGAAGGAAAACTAAGACGACATTAAACTCTATCACTGTCTACCCATTGTACTGTGCTGATACAGCTAACTAACACGTAGGTACATATTATGCTTGACAATAACGAACTCGCATTCCCCGAATTTCAAACGACGACGAAGTTCTGCTCTGGACTACTCTTATGCCAATCATGCCAATTATCTAATAAAAAACGTATAGACGTATATATTTGCCTTACACAATTAATCGGAATAAAACACCCTTGAATTTCTCGCAAATTTTGTTGTTATATATACTTATGACGGATACGTGACTGGGGGTACATACAGTTTTTACTATTCTACTGACTGGCAAAGACAGGGTAATAGAGGAAGAGAGAGAGAGAGAGAGAGGAGAGATAGAAGATTCTAGAGTTAATAAGAATCAATCAATATGCATGTAGTTCAGCTAATATCAGACCCTTTTATATTATACATAATATCTAGAGTAAAAAACAACATTGTATTAATATTAATACTGTGAACGTTGCATTTAATGAAAGGGGCAAAACAAGAGTATGAATGATGCAAGTATAAAACTCCAGTACTGAGACTTTTAGCTCCAATACGTACATAATAATGAATAATATAATATGTGCACCGACAACCTATCTTAACCCTAGTCGTACGATAAAATATAAATATATATATATCGGTGTCATGTCAATAGTTTCATATTATATTATAGCATATTCAACTATTCATTCTTTGGTATTTTACACATGCATTATATGTCTATTAGGACGGAGGAAAGTTGATAATATCTTCATATTACAACACATAGGTTTCGTATTATGTATGTTGATAATAATATAATATATTGTAATAATGTACTTGATAATAAGTTGATGGCGGTATAAATGTCCTTTTTCTGGATAGATGTATAACTAGATATGCATATGTATATTATTACACCATTCCCTCGTTATAGACGGATGTAAAAGCTATATGTATGTACGTATGTAGGGATCAAATGAAGAAGAGGATAAATACCTAAAATAATGTATGTGCATTGCTTACTTCCACAACTACATAATAATATATCAGTAATACGTTTGTTAGCTCAGTCAGAACAGTATTACAACTAGATATCTTGTTGAGTAGAATCAGTGACGAATATGATTAAAGGAGTGAGAACCTCAAGACGCTGAACCACTTATCGTTTGAACTTCAAATCTGGAAGACGTGACTCTTAAGTAATCATTACCATTCATCATATTATAATAAACCATACAATCGTATTTAAAACTTCTTATACGAAAAATTCAAGAACAATAGAAAAACCCCCAAATAAAAACTACACTACAAACTACGAGTTGGAGTAAACATTAAACACGAGTTTCATACAAACTCACAACCTACCACAGTTATCCAGGGAATTTTTTTCTCTCTCTTTACTATACAAATTGCTACGGTTTTTCTCGCCTTGTCATAGTTTACACATTATACCACAGTACGAGTACGAGTACAAATACAAGTACGACACGTAAATATAACAGCAGTTGAAGAAAATGTATTTGTGACAAGTGATAAAAAAACAAGTAGAAAAACCCCAAACTAAAAAATTCAAAATGCAAGGACACGTTAGCTGATATACAATCTCCCTCTTAGTTCTACATAATATATACAAATAAATATTATCATCTGTGATCGTTCAATTTTTCGATAATTGATAGCATAAAGTTCATCACACTCTCTCTTCTTCCGTCTTAACAAGTTTAATACATTCAAAAGAAAGGAAAAACTTTTTATTCTGTCATCAGTGCTCATCAAATCAAGTGTCGGGGAAAAGATCATGAGACGCAAGTGGCGGAGTCGGAATAAGGATTCAGAGTTGGAGAAGAATAACCGAAAGTCTTCGCAGAAGAAGACTTATCGAGTGTACTTAGTGGAACCACTGGATTACTTTGGGGTTCGAAAGATGCAAAAAACCTATCAGCAACAAAGACTTCTGGCTCAGCAAATGATGGGCGACGACTTACCTCAATTTGCTGGAATTGGAACAGGTAAAAAAAATTTAAATGTCATTTTTTAAAGAAAATCTTAGCCAATAAAATATAGGGAATGCTTTCAATCAGTTATCACGGAAATAGGAAGTTCAATTAGCAGTCGTGTGATTATTTAAAATAGGATCATGTATAATTAGGTTATGAAGTATGTATGAGTATGATAGCGTCTAGGCATATGTCAATATTATAAGTAAATACTCATCGTCAGTTTATACATGTATAGTATGTACATAGTAAGTTCGACATGAGAAAAATATGTGCCATTCAAATTTTGAACATCCACAACATTAATGACATACATAATATTTACTACATTAACTATATCTATTACCAAGGGCATTCCAATTTGCTGTCTATACTGTCTACGATTGTTATTGTTTATTGTACCTATACCCATAATATTTTATACTATGGCCTATTATATGGCATCAGGCGAGTCAATAATATAATTAGTAACGTAAACATGGGGCACGTACAGTGTATTGAAAAATAGTGCGAAAGAAAGGGCAATGAAAACATTTTTTATAACCTAAGGTAACATTCCTGTGACGCAAAAATATTATTCCGTATTGAATAAGGCTTATTAGACATAGACTAGTTAATATACAAGCATAAAAAATCACTAATCCAATGACACATGAGTTACAGTTTATTGTCAATAATCAATATTCACTTCTATGTACAAAGTACAGAGTTAGACAGTTTCACTCAAAATTCAAAAACACACAGAGTACAGATGTAATACACATATCATGTATTATGTTTCCTCATTCATGACTCGTCTTTCACTTACATCTTACTGGTGCTCGTGTTCGTTGACTTTTCATACAAACATTTCTTGTACTTTATGATACAAGATACAAAATAATACAAACTATTATATATGTAATATGTATGTTTTACATAATAGGTACACAATTCGGTGAGGCTATCATGTTCGGAAGAAAAACTCATTAAAGTTAAGGGTTTAGTTTGAGTTAATCAGACTGAAAGGCTGTCCTGTAACAGAATTTCAAATTTAAAGAAATCTCATTAAATTTAACGTAGGTATTTTTATTTTCCATATTGTGCCTACGTGTTATGTCGTTCGTAACTACAACGACAATGCATAATGCATGAGTTTATGTCATAGTGTTCTGTATATAGTACATAGTAAATCGCTGTTCAATATTTATTTACAATGTGTGTGTGTCGTATGCAGCTAGCTACGCATTACGCTCTACATACATAAGTTCGTTCATAGTTCTTCAGCAGCTAGTCACGTAGGAATTGAATGAAGTATCATATTATTTACTAATAAATAGATTAAATGAAAAATGTTATTGATGACCTAATGGTATTAACGCTCTCTGTCTCTCTCTCTGTGTTCTTTAGTTGTAGGGTGTACTGTTTCACATATAATTTATTACATTCGTCGTTCTTGCAGAGTACAGTATACAGAATAATACATTTTATTCAGTTTCATATTCGTATTAGTATAAAACATGTGGGAATCGAAATAGTAGATGCTGGATGGTGATCGTAATCGGTGCATTCATCAATTTTTTTATTTTATGGCAAAGGATGTGACCATGTGAGCTATGCATATTTAGGACATTAATGCACACATTTATCAGTTATTGAATGAAAAAAGCTGACATGCACAAACCGTAACGGACTGAAAGTGGATAATACATGTTTAGTGAATGACTGAACAAAGCATTTTATCTGGATTTGTCATTTATTCTCCGTAATAATGCACTGAGTAAATATGCAAGTATCCAGTATAAGACTCATGCATGATTAAATTCGCTGTAAGATTTCATGTGTATTATATGACAGGATTGTCAGCATTTCGAGGAATAAATCAAACAATTGTGAAAAGCTAAACGTTTGTAGTTTGTATTTAAACCTATTGCACGAATATGTACGTAGTACGTATAGAATCATATCAAATTACAAAGAGCATATTGTTGCATCTGATTCCAAAAAAGATGACTTAACACTGGATAAATATTATAGAAACCTTAGACGCTAGACAGGTTTTCCCGGTATTGAAATCAATCTGAAGGCATTCCTTATATTATATCAGTATAATGACATGCATGGAAATCGGAAACAAAGATAAATCGAAAAGGTTTTTTAATTCGTTTTTTTTAAAATATTTTATTTGTATATTTTATAGAACCAGCAAGACCTTGTAAAGAAGACGACTTGAGGATTCTTCGTCGATCTGTTCGCCCCCCTTCACAAAACTATGAAAAACGGCCTGGAAGTAACAACAACATCAACAACAATGTCTTGTTAGCACTTGAAGCTGAAAGAACCAGTCGAAATAGGACAGCCGTGTCAATCCCCCTCAAAGAATACATTGCAAGTCGCATCAAGTCCTTGTACAACGACTTGATTCGCCGACGACAAGGGAACCGAGATCCCCCTCGAACAATTGTCAACATTGATTCTCATCCTTTAATGACCAGTTCACCCAGTGAGTCTTTCGGGTCTAGGAGGTCAAGTCTGAGTAGTCGGAGGACGAGAACAATAACTGAAAGCAGTACGGAGACCATCGAGAGCGACGTCTTCAACTACATTTCAATGAGAAAGCAAGTTCATTTTGGAAGAGACACCATTTACTCCGACTACAGTGGATCCTCATCATGGTCAACGTCGGATGACGAGAGAGAGCTCAGTTGGTACAATATGGCCGAACGACGCCGGCGGCGACTGCAGAAAAAGGCTGAAAAGGAGGAGAATGAACGACCTAAGCCCCTACTTCCGTTTCTCGAAAGCGGGCTGACATATCGAAACGAAGAGGAGTTCTACCGATTGAAGAACATTGATGCCCACAAAAATCCTGAGTTGGCTCAAGCTATCCAGAAGCAAGTCTCCAATCTCCACTCTCTCAAGTTTTCATCCCTCCTCAAAAAGCCCTTTTCTTGCTTTTCCTCGCCGCTCCAGGACAAAACGAATTTATAACATTGGGAGCCAATTTTCCTGATATACACGTTTTACCAAACTTTTAATACTATTTATTGTTCATCTCTAATATATTATAGTCAACATTACTAAATAGCAATCGTCTTGCTGTCATTCCTAATAGTATTATACTTACGAAAGTTGTGTTGTTATTTAACAATAGTTTAGATATTGTTGCTATAATTACCGTTTAAAATTGCTGTATTATCAACGTTTTGCTTTTGCAAAATCTTTCTTCTTTTCATCTTGGTCAAAACGATCAATAACGTTATTTTTTAATAGTTGTTATGTTGTTTTTATTGTTGTTAAGTAAAGTATACTATAATATATGACACATACTTTGTATGCATGTATTCATAAGTATCGTAAACATATTTTATAGATCTTATAACGATGAATATCAAAGTGGTATTAATTATATTGTCATAAAGTTTGAAGAATGAGTAATATGCCAAAATACAAAAATAATGTTTTTCAGTTTTCCTGATTGAATTTGAAAACTGAAACTAATACTATTTTTTCTTGTCGTACGCGAACTACGTTATTATAATATTAGATTTGTTTTGTATGAATTAATTGCATTCCCTACCGTTTACCGTTTATATAACTGATACAGAAATTCATGCAGCAGGAAACTTTCGAAGCAAAGGTACTTTTGGGAGGAAAATAATTTCCACGATTGTTATTGTTTGTAATCAATATTCTAGTTAAACTGTTTAAACAGGATGATATTATAGACTGTATACTCCGTTTTTATATACGATACACTTAGTTATTAGATTAAACCTTTTATTACATAATATTATAATATTTAATGTTAATTTAATGTATACTAGATAATTTACATAAAGGGCCCATTTTTGGAATCGAAAATCCCCAACAATGATTTTTTTAAACGAAACAATGTCCCTTGCTTTGAAAATTGAGAATACAAAAATATTTTTTATATATGTATAGTATATTAGTTCGCGTTTTTTGGTCGACATTATTTAGTATTTTGCTATGTTCATTTGATATAAAATTAATATATTGAATATTGAATACCTATACAGTAAAAAACCTAATCATTAACGAATTGAACATTTCATGGGAAAGTGGGAACTAGCAACATATTAGTTCATCGTTAAAAAACATTATGGTTACCAATAAATTAAAAACCAAGCTCCTTAAAAATGTGTTAACCAAGATTACCTTGCCTTGAAAACGTTTTTCTTTCAAAAGTCATTTTGCACACAAAACAACAAAGACATATAATACAGCGCCATCATTTTTTTCAGTTACTTTTGCAAACGTCGCAAATAATTAATGACATTTACAATTGAAATGCTTTGAAACGAAAATTTTTCATGTAACATCTTTTTACAAATTGGAGTTTCTTTTATTCATTTATTTTCAGTATTATTTTGTTAAATTACATATGTTTAATACATTTCGAGACTTGTGAATTGAAGTATGCATAGACAAGTATATTTATCTACTTATATCGACGCACGCAAATTCTTAAAATATTGGTTGTTAGGTTTGCCTTTCGTAGATAATAACTCAAACGATTCTGTTAATTTACTCCATCAGCTCGCCATATTTTTGTAATAATTAAAACATTTTACAAAGATATTATGCTATTCATTATACTCAACTGAAAATTTTAAACACTAGTTTTCTCGACTACTGGCATATTTTAGGCGATAACACTACTTTATATTATAATTATTAATTAGTAGACGTATGTTCTGCGCAAAATAATTTCTCAATGCAATAACAGCAACAGGGTAACAATACATTGACATTACGATGATGATAACAATAATCAATAATATATATAAAATTCAACGTATAACACATACTGCACACTATATATATACTTACGCACAATTAAATTATTAGAGACAAACAGAGTAGCAAAACATACAAAATTCCAATGCATACTACATTTAAAAATT
>JAQIVE010000850.1:0-30604 GCA_034698285.1 Sminthurinus bimaculatus | reverse complement strand
TTGCTTGTTTCCTGTTGGTTCTCATTGGCAGTTTCCGAGAGATTCTAAATGAAGAACCTCCATGCATCGTATATGATATGATATAGGAACTGAGATTAAAACATGAAACTCTCATAAAAGTTGAAGTTCAACTTTGCAGCTCTATATAATATGATAAATTTATAGGTGTGTGTGCACGTGCACTGTATTCGGCTGCTACTCAAACGGTATTTTCATGAAAGGTTAAAACCTTCGCTTGAGATTTTGTTCCCTTAGGTGTTGGTCATAAAGAGCTACACTGAAAATTTCATCAAAATTGGTTACGGTTTCTAGGTTGTTCCACGAGGTCAAAATTTAAAGCGGGGGTTAAATAGCACCTTGAACCCCGAATCGGTCATTGTCGTGTTGCAGCACATCAGTATAAGGACGTATAACGTAGACATGTTTGTAAAATTAAGATCAGTCCAGAATTGTGTTACAAATATACATAGTAGATACATATTATGAGTCACTTCGGAGGAAATTGTGTCGGAGAAATTTCTTTCCGATTTTTTACTGGATCCGGAAACTAGCTTTATGAGGCTCTCGTAGTTGTTGAGGTTCATACTACTTTCAGGAAAATCCAATTGGTGTGACAAACTTCTGCGTGTATACTTATGTATATGAGAATGCTTTTGTACAGTGGGACATTAATAAAACATGGAAACTAGGGGAGAGTTTTTGGGAATGCTTTATTTGTATGAATGAAAAATAGTGAACATACATGAATAAAATATAATGGTGAGTTTGCATGTGATATTTTAAACCATTTCCTTGTACGAAGATGCTCAACAGCAAAGCTATGTATACTTACATGTTTAAAGTATACAGATATGCCGTATGAATATGTACAAGGCTTAGTCTACATTATTATTATTACTATTTAATCCGAGTATGCAAAAAATACGCGAATAAAAAGAGAGTAGGTTTTACTCGAATATGTTATAAAATGTTAAAAGTTTACTCGGGTTAGACTATCATTTCCAATGATGGGTTCATATATGATATAAAAAAATTTGTAAGCACGTATCAATGATTAAAAAATACCAAATTTTCTTTAGTTTTTTTCTTATTCGAGTAAAATTCGAGTCATGTAAACAAGGTACACCTTGTATGCGAAAATAGATTTTTTGTAGTTTTGGGTCGTTTTTATTTGCTTTTGCTATCCCTTATTTTTCGCTGTGTTCAAGTCGTGGATTTTGCTGATGACGATGGTGAACTTTGTATGGAAAGGCCTTTGTTCTTTTTTTGCAGTTGTAATGGAATTCACAAATACACAATATATGAATTATGAACTTTGGGTTGTTTTTGCGAGGCAAGCGTATATGTTTTGTTTCTGTGTTTGCCATTTGCTGTGAATAGTTAATATATCAGTAATTGTAAATGTTGTGTGTATGGGCGGTCTTTTGCATATTGACCGATTTCATAGTTGAATATTTGTGCAGCTATATCTATATTACAATAATATAGGTACGTGGATGGCTACATATCACTTGTTTGGAGGTTTAACGACAAATTGAGGAGTCAGACTATATCCAAAACTATATATTATTGAATGACGACACACTAAAACTATGTATGATGCTCTTTGAAATGGCTTTTGTGACTGCCGTCGCACATACAGCAAACTAGGTACAACTTGCAATGTACAAATACAAGTACAAAGCAAAACATAACTACAAGCAAAAGCACTGATGGTAAAAACATCGAAATAGGAACGGTCACAAAATTTAATAGGCGTATGTTGATGGTTGCCGACAGATTGTCTGTATAATAAGTTGAGCACGCATATCACACAAAACACAAATGTTAGGGTCGAAAGTTTGCAAAGACTATTTTCATGTACCGATGTGTGTGCATGTGCAAATTCTACTGTATGAAAAGTCAGCCTTTTTATGGTTGTATATGTATCTTTGACTTAGCCTGACTGAGCTTTGACATTATCGGAAACAATTTTTTCTGTATCGGACGCCAAAAACGCGAAATTGGCTGTATTTTTTTACTTTCCTTTTATATGGATACATATGTACATATATAGGTAAGTTCTTTCTGTATTTTAGTGCTTCGGAAATTTCTTGTACTTTTTGCATTTACATTTACGTATGTATGCTAGTCGTAATCTTGGTAGAATGTTAAATCATAAATCTAGCCGAGAAACCAAATGTTGTTTCGTCGATCTTTTGATTTTATACCAGGAATCAGTAATATAGATATATGTTTGTACATGACAAAAGTTAAAACTATGGGTATTAGTTTTATAGAAGGAAATGTTGTAAAAAGTTTTTCTAAAGCTATATAATAGTTATATTATAGTGTTTTGTTGTGTGTAGTTTTGGTGTTGTTCTCCTCTGTAATTTGTACAAGTTGATTATAAGGAAGGGGAAAGTGGAGGATGATGTCGGAGAAAGGGTAGAAAGAAGTACACTATATGCTGCAATGGTGTAAGGCATTTCATGTTCTTCTTATCCATCCATATCCACGGAATAATGTACACCAAAGAGTAATTTTATCCGCCGCTGTTTCATCTAATGTATATCTACACATGCATAGATGTATAAATACAAACACCTGCGGTGTGCAATCAAATGTATTTTATATGGTGGGGAAATTAGTAGCTGTAATTTGGAATTTAGGAGAAACTCAACGTGGGATTTGGAATTATATTAGAGAGCTAACTTTAACCAACGATAAGTGAGGGAAGCTAGGAGAGAGTCGAGGGAATGTCCATGTGGCGCTTTCAAATTCTTGGAAGGAGGAGGATGTGGACTTAATTGTCTTTGTCCCGAATAATCTCTGCTCTGCTTGAGATGGTTCATGTCAGATGTGTCGTTGCCATGTCGCCATGTTCTGTTCATGTTCTGTCTATAGCTTACAGCATGTTTGTATCTCTATACATACAGACATTGAACGTTTTCGTATGTATCGTCGGTCGCTGGATTAAACCTTGTTTTAAACAAGTGTTCGGACGACAGTCGTACACGTAATGAGGTGCTATTATTAGTGGACGTGTGCGCGTCGTCTTTGTCCTGTGGAAATGTATTGTATTATAAGTGTGCGTCTATGTGTGCATGTGTTGATACTAGGCTGTGGATGAAGGGAGAAAAGCTTCAGCAGCTGACAAAGGTTGTTCAAACTCAAAGGAATTACAAAGATATATCTCCACTTCTAATATGTATTCACCTAGCGTAGTTGATGGAGTATGTGGGTAAACATTTGATTGAAATGATTGGAGGGAGAGTTGTTTTTATTAGAAAGATATACAACACGTGAAGGAGAAATTATACTTTGTTGCTAATGGAGCGAAAGCGTGTGAATTTTCTATTAAAAATAGAAACCATTCGGAAACGTGGGTAGAACAATAATTATGAAACGCGGGGAAAAAATAGAAATGGAACTATTGTGGATAATTGATAAAAATTACAAAAAATTCAGAAAAAACCTTTGCTATAGATGATAAAATGCATGCAATGTATTTCTGCCACGACGTTCCCTATTTATTTATTTATTAGAAGTCAGACTTTGAGCTTGCTGTTATCAGTCAGTATCTGTGCAAAATTTAATGTAAAATATTAATTATTGGGCTAATACAATTTGGCCCCCTCATTTCTGCAAAGTAAAGTTCTAAGTTATAATGAAGCAAAAGCGGTGTAATTTGCATGCTTGGTATGTATGGTGTATACGATAGTGCTGATAATTTAAACTTTTGACTTTAGCTGATAGAGTCGTGCTCCAAACTTTAATTTTAAGCACATACGTATGTATATTCTGTGTAAAAAAGTGACACACATTTCGAAATTTTCGAGTTGTACTTCTACATGCAGTGAGGGAAGAAGAAGAAGGAAAAAGAAGAGTAGCGCACATTGCATACATATGTATATTGCTCAGTATATTTTATGTGTTATTATGTTATGCAAATTTTGAATTTTGAAAGTCAAAATATTTAGAATGATTGTTATTGTGCGTGCCTTTTCAACTTTTTGGCCTCTTAAAGTTTACACTAAGATATTTGCATACGTGTGTGGTAGTGCTTGTGACTGTGATGTGCGATGTGTCCAACTCTTTTTTATTTATGTGAGTTGAAGTTGGAGTCAAGTCACAGTCGTCACAGTTACAAGTTCAAATATGTGAGGTGTGTATAAGATTAGATTCCAGTAGAAGGTTGACTAAAAGAAAAAAGGAATGGAAAACAAACAACTTGAGATTGAGATTCAAATTCAAATTCAAGGAGGAGGAGAAGGATCATCACTATCATCGTCATCATGATTATTATTAGGAATCGTAAACAAGTAAACACGTATCTACAAGATTGTTGTCGTTGTTGCTGTTGCTGTTTTTGTTGTGTCAAAGTAAAAGGAGAGAAAAAGTAGGATATATATGGCAGAAAGTAAGGAAAGGAGAAAGGAGACAAGTTCATGCTCTTACTTTTACTCAACATTGCCTACCATATAAATGTATTGTGTATCCATATAAATACATAATGTTTGTCGTAACTTATCGAAAAAACGAGGAGAAGAAGAAATGTCGTGAGCTCGTGTAAGTAGGCAAGGGATAAGGTGGAAAAGCTGCTGCAAACGTTAACGTTATGAGGAACAAGGCGACAGGAGAGAGCAAGAGAGCAGGAGCATGCTACTTGTTTTATAGATCTCTAATGTGTGTGTGTGTGTGTGTGTACCTATGCACAATCATATAGCGTACCGCCAATCGATTTTTTCTCGAGGACTGATATATAGTGAAAGAACGATAGGAAGACGTATAGTGGCAGGGAAAAGAGAAAAGTTTAAAAAGTTAGGTAATGCTCTGTATGGACTCGAACCAACTTTATGTGCATGTTGTACGCGTCTGGCTGTGAAAAGGCACATTTCAAGTTGAGTATTGCACATTCGTTTTCGAATCTCCTCGAATTTGAATCCTTTTTTTGGAAAACTAGAAACTAGGTGTGTGTAATGTGAATTTGTATGTAGTATGTGTAGGCTTACTGGTATGTAGTCACACATGCCAGCCAGCCGTTTTCGTCTTTTTTCTTGCTCTCCCCCTGTTCACTCTGTGGGTATTGCTTGTGACGGAGGAAATAGTGGTACACTACAGAAAACAGTACATTCGACATTGTAAGAAATAGCGGGAAAGGAAAGTGAAGGAGACTGTCTGACTGAACGGAATGTATGTACACTGTACACAGTCAAATACATGTATGCATACATACATAACATACACACACCAAGTTTATGCACATTATATAGAGACATGGAAATAGAAATTGGAGCGCTCCCCCGTTGAATTTTCCAATGTGGTTCGCAATTTTTTTTTCTTTTCTCCTTTACTCTTTTCTCAAAGCTTCAAGCCTTTCAGCTTCAGCCTCAGGTTCGGCTTCAACCTTTACGTTTCTCTCTTTTTTGGGTACATTTTTACATTTTACATGCGTTCATTCCATTATACTTTGTACTTACCTTGCAATATGTATATATAAATGTAGTAAAGCGGAGTGGAGTTTATACATATTATTTTGGAGAGTAGCTGTGCAATTTGAAGAATTCGCATACATGTGGGTTCTCTACTCCCCTCTGTTATTTTATATTTTCTCAGTCTCTCTCGTTCACTTTCACCCACATACCATACCACATGCACACGTGGAGAAAGAATCGGCGGAGGCTGAGTCGTGAGGCCGTATAATATGTATGTATGCGGGCCTGATGTCTGATCTGTGATGGAGATGGTTGATGTTCGAGTTTGTAATAATTTACTGGATATATATTCCTATTTGTAAAGGGGATGAAGATGAAGATGGAATGGAAATTGAAGGAAAGAAGTTTGGGAAGGGTAAAGAGTGGTAAATAAGTTTTCAAATTCCGTATCTTGAGTCATATGTACATTGTGGAGGAAGAAGTTGACTTATGTATACAAGTGCAAATATGTGTAAGTACACACATTTATATTTATGTGTGCATATGCATAAGGTCTAAGTGTAGAGTGTAGATTGAGGAAGAATCTTGGCGGTTGTCGTAATCTTCTTGGGATGTATGTAGGTATCATACATTATATTTTATGGTATGGCATTGTACAAGGGCAATACATTATATTGTTTTACTTTTTAGTGTAATATACATATTGCATGCATATATACATATTGGACAGTTGGCTCGCATCTATGTATTGTGTTATTGGCATCAAGAATAACGATACAAAGAGCTTGGACTAGGAATAAGAATGGCAGAGATGGATATACAAACAAATGATACACCCACATCATCTTTTTTTATGTTCTCGTCTTCTTTGAGTTTTGTTTCTTGTAGTTGCACTTATTGCTTTGAATGTTTTCTGAGAGATTGAAGGAACAAGACCCAGAAGAAGAAAGAGAAGGAGTAGGAGGAGGAGAAAAAACTACTACAGGCCAAGTTGCTTTTCCTAAAGTCCTCCAGCAGACTCCAAACTAAAGTTAAACACTTTCTCTGCTGGGCGTTCAATGTATGGGCGTGGGAAAGAGAAGGAGACTTTCTCCATTTGCCTTTCCTCTGTCTTTTCTTTCATCTGGAAGTAATCCTTGATAGTCCTTAGGAGATTGTAAAAAGGAAAAAAAGTAGGAAGAATAAGAGGATTTCTATAGTTGTACGACTACCTTATATCTGTTTATATACACACACAGATATATGTATGTGTGTTTGTGTATAATATGAAAGAGAAAAGAAGAGATGAATCTGACTGATTTCATCTCGTCTTACATTTTTCTTTATCTTTTTCTCATTCTCCTTCTCCTTCATTCTTCTCGGTCTTAACTTTTCTTATTCCTTTGGCCTTATACATTCCTTATATATTCATTTTCCATGGAGAGTTGAGCGCTGAACGAAAATTAGGCCTGGAAGGACAAGAACCATGGCTAGTCGAGTCCCGATAATAAGACTGGAGATGGTTGATAGTTGATGTCTGATAAATGTTTGGGAGGTTCGGCATTGAAATCTTGTACCTTATATGGGTAGGATATGCGATAAAAATACATAGTGGGAGAAAAAGAAATAGCAAGGTTATAGTCAAGTCAACTTGTGTCGATTTGAAAAATGAAAAGTGAATTCTTCCGTCCGTGCCAAATCTCCAAATTGTACAAATGTAGATCCAGATCCAGATCTAGATCAGTGTATAGAGAAAATAGGAAAAGATAAAGCTGGCGTATCTGTATTCTGCCTGTACATACATATGTCATGGAGGATGAGGATGAGGATTGAACTCAATAATATTAAAAAAGACTTGTCGCCCCTATTTGGCTTTCATTGATGTTGAAAGTTGACTGTAGATTGTGGAGATGTGATCTCTCTGTCTCTGTCTACTTTCTCTCTCTCTCTCTCTTTCTCCCTTTGTCTACACTCGATAAGTGAGACAGTGAGAAAAACATGGAGAGAAAATGGAAAGAGAATGGCTACAGTGATGGTCCTAAAGTCGTCTTCGTCGTTGTCGTCTTCAACTTCGTCTTGTATTACTCTCACAATTACGCCCGACATTGGACATGGAATGAAATGGAAGAAGAATTGAGGAGCAAAGAATACTACTAGAGTGAACTTGAGTGAGTGGAGTCGGCTTGAATCTCTTCTTCTGTTTCGTCTCCTTCTTATCCTTGTTCTTCTTGGGAGCTTTCTCATCCAGTTTTGGTTTACTTCTGTCTACATAGGTTGAGCGTCAAGTATTTTTATACGTCTTTTCTCGGTCTCAGGATTATGTTTATTATTATGGAGGTCTGACGTCGTAGTTTTACGAGGAGGAGTGTTTTCACATACATACACATGTACATAATATAGGTACATGCATACGTACAGACCCACGTACAATTACGATTGCGAGCACGTTCTATCTCCATCCCGTTCTATCAACGAAGAGATTCCTCCGACAATTTATCTGCGGAGAAGGAGAAATAAGTTTATATGCCATGCTGCAGTTTGTATATTGTTGGCAACTTGAAAGCATGCATACGTACTTATGTATGTAAACTGTATACCTACAGCATGTAATAAATGTGTATAAAGCCACATGGGCAATTATGATATACGACATTTGGATGTATTTATATATATATATGTATACATGGTATTTGTATGTTCTATGTGCGGAACAGTCTTGTATATATATGACATTATATATTGTACAATATAGGGGGGATTTTTTACACTGGAAACTAAACTTTTTGTAGGAAAAGCATGAAATTTTGATTTTGAAAGGAAAGGGAGAGAGAGGGAAAAAACAAGGGAAAAGCTCTCCCTAGAATAATTGTTAAAACTTTATTAAAGTTTAAAGAAAACTTGTATTAATGGCTTAGCTTCTCCAATTTTAGTGGAGAAACTTAAAATATAATGTTTAGTATGTATATGTAGGGGTAGGAGAAGCTGAATTCGTGAGTGGTATCTTTTAGGATGCAGGGAAAGGAGATTTTTCGAGTTGTTTCTATAGTATTTCGTGAAAACATGTAGAATCATTCCGTACAGTGGATTACAGTTTAACAGATTTTATAGTATGGTGGCGGGAAATTTTCATCCTTGTTAAACCTGATTTTAATATTTAGGTTTTTTGTAGCATGACAAATAATATCCAAACTCTAATGAATGTCTGTTCGATGTCATTTAAAAGCCGTATTCCAGTTTCCAAGCGCTTTCAGTAAGTTTTGTGTATTTTTGAAACGTAGTTTTTAGTGAGTTTCTGAACATGTAAAAGGTACGTTTGAAGGAGGAAACAAGGATTTACAAGGGGCAGTCATATCAAACTTTACTGTATAGTGATGTACTTAAATTCGGTGAAATAACTATTTTTCAAAAAGTATGAGATAAATCACAAATCACGAGGAATTATGGAGAGGGGACGTGCCGCCGTTTTAAATTTATAACTTGAGCCAGATGATTCTCCTTATATTTGATTTTTTATCTTCGCCATGTACTCCATTTTCTTGGAATGGCGTATGTTTTTAACATGGTCGAGATTTGGATATGGTGAAACTTGCTACAAATTGCATTTTTATGAGTCAGATTATTACAGTTTTTTGGAATATAGTGGTCAAACTTTTTTATGTATTCCAGTTATAGTTACAGTTATTATCATTTTTGACTCTTTACAGTTCCAAAACTGTGGTTGTAGTTGAAATTGTCCATGTATATATAGATATGGTAGGTAATTTGAAAATCTGGTTTTGGACTGGTGAAATGGGGAAGAGAAAAAGAGCCTTATAAAATTTGGAAGGCAATCTGTAATAATTGTTTTAGAGGAAACTTTATGAGAGCTTGCCTGATGTTGGCTTTCATTGGCTTGCCTAAACTGTAAAATCAGTGAGGTTGTTATCATTGAGATAATAGATTCCTTTTATGTCTATCCTCGGAACCATTCTCCTCATGTTGCTATATATAGATGATATAAGATTTGCTTTTTGAAGAAACATCCCCGTATAAAATTACACAAGGATGTTCCCAAAATTCTATAATAATTTTTAGCGTGTATACGAGCATACATACTTCTGACTTTCTCTCAAGGCTCGAGTGTGTGTGTGGAAAGGGTAAAAGTAAATAATCTGCACAAGGGATTAATTTCCAAGCGCGCTCTCTCCCGTTAGCTGCCCGTCCACGTAGAGGAAGGAGAAAGGCGAGGAGAGTACCGATTAGTTATTATTTTGCATTAGCTCAACGGCCTTATTTTACCATGGTAATTAGTATTTCTCGCAACATAAGCCGCTTAACAGTTAAACAGAAGGATCCAGGTCCGCAGGTCTCTGTGTTCCTCTCGACTTTTTTCGCTCCTTTTTTTCTGGGTAATATGCGATATAAATTCATTTCATTTTATTGCATGGCATTGTGTACATTTGCATCTCTGTGATGTAAAGTGGGTCTTTGACAGAAAAAAGAGGAAGAGAGAGAGAGAGAGGGAGCGTGAAAGAAAAAGAGAAAGTGGAAATTCAAAGAAAGGTTTCATATTCTTTCCATTTGCTTTTTGACTATTTGGGATGGATGGATGGAATAGAAATAAAGGGACAAAGAGTAGGAAGAAGAATAAGGGTAGGGTAGGTAGAGAGTGCGGAAACTATAGAGCGTGTAACTTTTGGAATGTAAGTACATCCGTTCGTCTCCCTATCCTTGTCTTGTTTCTTCTTTGGGGAATTTGAGCATTATCTGGGTCTGTACGTTATCTGTGTAATATAAATGTGGAGAGACTGTTGAGGAAAAAAATTCAACAGTGTGTGTCGGCTGAATCGCGAAGAAGAGGAAGAAGAAAAAGTGAAAAGAGACACATATAATATAATGAAGTGTATATATCTTGTGGGATTCTATTTCTCTCCTTTTTTTTCCCCTCTCCCTTTCGCTTACTTTCTCTCTGTCTCGATTGTATTAGATAAGATCCGTTCTCACTTTCTTACTCCTTCACTTAGAGAGTCTGATCTCTCATGTTTGAGAGTAGTAAAGTGTGTAATATACACATACAATATAGAATACAATACAGTACAAAATAGATAATATAGTCCAAGAAAATGCATGAAGAATGTTTCAATATGAAGATAGTCCACATGAACGAGAGAGAGAGAGAGAGTTAAAGTCTCTTTCATGTTTCTTCTTGTGTGTAGGCAATAATAATAATAATGTGTAATATATTGTATGTTCGCCTCGTCGACTTTCTTCCTTCTTTCTCCTTATTGCTTCTTATGCAAGGCGATGTTTATTATGTTTAAAATTATGGGGGTTTCGCATGCAGAAAAGGAGTCATGGAGACTGCTTGACATTTTCCAGTCAACTTTTGAAACATTTTATTGGCAAACTTTTTACTTTAGTAGTCAATCGTTCTTTTTCTCGTCGTCATTTTTATGATCCAAAGCCACTTTTGTGGTTTAAAGTATAGTTTGACAACCTTGACATTTGAATTTGTGGTTTGTCATGAGTTCAATAAACGAGTTGCGGTAGTTTTTTTATTGAAATTTTTTATGTTGAAAGCAGTCTAAAACTAGTTTTAGAGGGTAGAGGAAAGGGAAATTATTAAAAATGACAAAAGAAAAGTGCAAGGATTCAATTTGATGACAAAGTATAATATGTTGTATTCATTTGACTTGTTTAGTGCCTGTTGAACCTCCTTTATATTCTGTGTACGAATTGCATGTTTTGTGTCGTTTTTGATCTGAGATTGTATCCAGTTTCTATCCACGTAGGCTAGTCGTATAAATAATAAGTAAGATACAGGGTATGTGGCATGTGTATATACATACATACACTTAGGGCCGGGACAGGGAGTAGTGAAAGTCTAATGTGTGTATGAATGCTGTGTCCTGCTCGCTACTGCTAGCCCACGAAACTTTGAGCATTAATCATTTTTGTTTGTTTGTGGTGGAGTGAAGTGGCCTGTATATGGCCTGTATTATACAGTACAGTACCCAAACATACACATACACAGAGGTACACTTTATACTGTACTTTATTTCGTAGAGGGAGAGGCTGCATGACAATCACATGAGTAATTCACTGTGGGATACTGAAGAAAGGGACTATATGTGTACGTTGTACGTACACACACACAGTCGAGTCTACTATCTCCATGTATTTCTTTGTGTTTCTTTGTATTTGCCCTCAGCACCGGGAGCAGTATAGTAGCAGCAGGGAAAGAAACAAGAGAAAAAAAGATGGATGGTTTTAAATCTGCGGGAACAAGAGGAAGAAGATTGTCTTTGGTGTTGTTGTTGCTCCTGTTACTGTTGGCTTCGGCTTTGGCTTCGACTTGAGCCCTGGAGAAAGTCTATTATGTATGTACAACGTGTACGTATGTACATACATGTAAGTATAGGGGAAAGACTTTCTCCAGTCAACTATAAACACAAACACACATTTACATAGACGTTGGGGACAAACTGAGCAGAGCACGGTAAAGTCGAGTCGAGTCAAGCCAAGGCAAAGCGAAGCAGTAGACACTCCGATACCTCGTTACGTAACCCTTGGAGGAATTGAAGACGAATTTAGGAAGTGAAAGTGTAGGCACAGGGAATGAACTGGCAAAGCAAAGGAAAAGCCAAGGGAAGAATGGAAAATAAAGGAAGCAAAAGGCTGGGTTAAGAGTTTTTTTTTGGTACTGCTTTTACTTGTTAGGTTCCCGATACCGTGTTTGTGCGTGAGGGTAATAGTGTAATGGTATAAGTATATAGATGTGTTTGTCTTTTCTTGTCGTTCCTTTCTCCTTCTCTTTTGCCCTCTCTTTCTTTCTCTCTCTCTCTCGTTCGTTCGTTCGTTTCCTCTCCCATGTCGAACGACTGACTGGAGGACGTGCACGAGTTTGAAATCGAATTGGGTACACATAGCTAAGTGAAAGAAGAAAGTCCAGAGATCCAGCAGCAGCTTTAGTCTAGGTCTATATAGCTGTAGATCCAGAGATCGTCGAGAGTAAATAAGAGTACATGAATCATCATCAAGTCGAGTCGAGTTGTCTTGAATGTCGGGAACAATTGAGCGGGGTGAACCACTGAGTCGAGTAAAAGGGAAACGAGAAACCAAAAGGGAATTTAGAATAGAGGCCAAGCGAACCGCAGAGCACAGAGCACAAAAGGGGAAGAAGACCAGGAAGAAAAGAAAAGTGTAACGAACGGTGAGATGAGCGATGTTTCAATTGTCGGCTTTACATATATATAGAGACAAGCACGTCTATCCAGCTATCGAAGTGTTTGGAGGGGAAACTCATTAAATGTGGGAGAATTATTGATGCCTCTCCAGAGCCCGATGTACGATCTGTGATCACCTGTTGTTCCACCTTTAGTTTGAGGGTTTTGGATTTAGACAGGGCGAAGGCAAAGTCAAAAGTTAAGGCGAATGTGTGCGTTTTTCGATTTTCATTCCTTTTTTTTCTTGTTCTTGTTCATGTATGTATATTATGTTTACGTGAGGATAAAGTGACTTCTTAAGTTGAAGTTTTTTTGGAGTTTCTGTATATAGATAACTTGAACTTACTTGGACTTGACGGTACTTTACATCAGTTGACTTGAGCTTAGTTTACCTACAATAGTTTTGGGAGAGATTCCCAGGGTTGTACTTAAAAGTAATTCAGAACAAGGGTAAAAATTTCCCCTTGTTTAATCAAATCATGATCGTGATGATCATTGTGTGAAGAACTTTTGGAGGTGTCTTGTGAGGGAAACCGAATGGGCCGAAAACGAAAATTCAGTCGGCTTTTTTATTGCAAGAACGGTAACTTTGTGTGTATGTGTGCGTGTGTCTACCTAGAATTGAACGAAGGGTGAGTGTTGAAGGAGAAGAGGAAATGGGTTTGCTCTCATAAAAAAGGGCTATAAAAGCAAATAGTAATGCTGCATCATAGTAAAAAAAAGTAAAATGAAGTAAAGTAAAGGAGTTTTACTTTACTTCCGTTCTTTCCTTTTTGTGTATTTTGCTTTCTATGTCTTCGTCTTGAAGGTATATATAGGTGAGTCACTGAATGAAGGAAGAAATGAATGAATGAATGACTTGTGAGTATACTGTATGTTCAATGTTCATGTACACATCTTGTGTGTATTTTTGTGCGGGATCTTTTCTACACAAGCTCTGGCAAAGCGGTTTATATGGAAATTAAACTAATATCCTTAATGCTTCTGGTTTCACGTCTCACTTTTAGTTGTAGAATCGGTGATATCCGCCATCTGTATCTATAGATATGGATACACGGTATTTATGCGAATGTCTAGGAGGTATTACATTGAGAATGAATGTGCAATTCACAATTCACAGTCGAGCTATAAACATAAACTTGTGCTTGGTTGTGTGTTTAATGTGTTTTGATTATTGTGTTTGCTTGCTACGGATCTGCATGTGTCTCTGTTGAATTTCGTTCGGTTTTAGTATTTAATAATGGAATATGGTATGCTATGGTATAATTTGATTTTCTTGAAATTTACATGTACGTACGTACATATATATTTATATGCAGTACGTAGTGATTTCATGGAGTGGTTTGTTGTGGTATGTTGATGGTATGGTCTAAATCCACGACGATTTGTAGATATTCTGCTGTGTTCTGAACAAGCCGAGCGTCGGTTGGTTCATCGGTCGATGGTGGTTTTGAAATTAAATTTCGGGAGGAAGATGTATATAAATGCGAGTAAAATTTATATTATTATTTTATTGATTTTCATTTAACCCCTTCCGAAATAAATTGAGATGGAGATGGGGGCCATTACATTATGCATATGCAAAGAGAGAAAGTGAAAGAGACGGAAAGTGGAAAAGAGACAGGGACATGGAAGGAGAAAGACAGAAATAGAGAGATGGAGAAACTACCAAAAAATTCACATTCATGAATATTTTAGTAGTTGTGTAAATATGATTTATTGCTGGAGAGAGGAGTAAGGAAAAAGAAAGTATCATAGAGATTTCGTGGACGTAAAAATGGAAATCTAGACCTATGTATGTGTAGCATGTGGACTGTAGAAAGAAACCAGGACCAGTCTCCCTTTATATATAAGCATACAATAATAAGAATAATGATAATAGTTTGTGTAAGAGTCCGAAGACAGTGAACAATAGTTAAGGCTAAAGCTGATATATGATGTCACAATTCACATTCACTATTATTCACTGTTCCTGGTGGTTATAGTTCAAGACTCGGGGTTGCGTCCCATAGGATCCTGCTTTTAAATGTTAATATTTAATTCGAAATTTGGTTTTGGGTTTTGGTTTTGAACCCGAAGCAAACCAAACCAAAAACAAAGGCAGAGTAAAGACAAAGACAAAACCAACGGCATTGCATTGTGTTATTATATATTAGGCTATTTATGCATATTATGTTGTTGTTCTTTTGTTCTTTTCTCGGTTCGTATTTTCTACGAGTTTTTTCTGCACTGAGTAACAAAATGATTTAATACTGGTTTCTTTCAAGAACCTTTTTATAAACTCTGGTTCAGATGAAGAGGACGGTGAAGAAGAGGAGGAAGATGATATTGTATTATATACTGTTGTTGAACAACCATTATTATCATTATGTACAGGCCTTTTTTGTAGCCCGTGCATTTTAGCGTAAGATATTCGAAGAAGAATGAAGATAGGAAGAAGTTGAGTATGCTTATTACTCAAAATCTCGTGTACACGAATACATACATAGTACATGTATACAAACTAGAGCTTTCCTTGCGTAAAAATGTATGTTGTTGTTATTTGTATGTAGTATATACAATGTACATTGTACATGTAACGTACATACATAAATAATGGGGGGTTTTCATGCATATATGGGTAATGACGTTCGCCTCGTCTCTTTTTTGGCGTGCCTATCTATACGTTGGCAATCTTCTTTTACAGTATTATTATTAATGTCAAAATTAATGCCAGAATATAATATAATGTACCCGGGTGACTGTATTTATATAAAATGTGTAGCTTGAGAATGTACCAGTATTCTTTACTTAACTCTATTTTTCCTGTCCTCGTCTCTTTCCCTTTCTTTTTATCTCTCCCCCTCCCTCTTTACATTAATACTGAGAATTTTGCGCACGCTTACATAAAAGATAAATATGAAAGTACAAGAGGATTACATCCGTGTACATAGTATGTGTAGTGAAAACAGCCAAATGCAGTCTACATATACTATGGATTATATATAGAGATACATACTTACACTGTACATTGTACATGGAGGAGATTCATGTCATTTCGTCAGACTTCTCAAAGGTTTTCTACTAGCTGGAGAATTAAATGTCTGTTCAAGTGTCGAGATGGATTTTTTGGACGGAGAAGGAATAAAAGTGTATGAAAAAAAATACATTTTGTGAAATATTTAAAACTCTGTCGCTCTTCATCTCCTCTTCCATCTTCTTCAAGTATCTGCAATTCACTTTTGACTTTTGAGTTGTTTTAATAAATCGTTTTTGTGGAGTGTGTGTGTGTGTTTATATATAATATATACATATATTTGTTTGTGTATCTGGTGTTTGTCATGTTTGTAGATGGATTCTGAATGCGGATTTCAAAGTTCGTTTCAATTTCAATCCATTAGTTTGCTCGTGTATTTTTCAGTTTCTTCTTAACTCTTAACCCTTCGTGTTCTTGTGTAGAATTGTGGTTGGTAAATCTATTTGGTTCCTTTGGTGCTGCATTCACTTTGTAGATATGGTATGTATCTGCATGAGGAGGGAGGAATGAGAAATCCTCTGTAAGCTGGTGCCTTTTACTGAGTTGCCTTCACTGAGCGGAGGTTTTCCCTATTTTGGACTAATGAAAAAATAAATACAAAATAATAGTAATGATGATAATTGTATATTTGCCGTACAGCTAAAACTTTATGAGTTTCCTAGATTGAGTCTTATAAAAGAAGAAGAGGAAGGAATATTTCATTAATCATGAAACTTTTTACACTTTTTTGAGTTTCTGGGGAAAGCAGAGAGAAAGAGAGAAATTGAAAAGGATTTGATTAAAAAATGGAAAAAACCGTAACGGCAATAGCAACTTCAACTTCAAAGTGAATAGACATCCAGTGGCTGTAAAAGTTTAATAATAATCAGTGTATGTATATCGTATTGTATATATGGTACGAAGCGGTACAGCAGCAGCCTCTAGTCAGTGAGACTGTAGTGCTTCGATGAAAATCATGCTGATGATGATGATGATGATGTTGATGATGACGGTGATTTCGATCTGACTGGAAAAGTGTATTTGATTGACGTTTTGCAGGAGTTTTGCCTGGCTTCATGCGCTCTATTTATCAACTTGTATGCATACACGTACATCTATTTATATTGGAATTGAGGATGTAAGCAGCGAACAGAAATTTGAGTGAGTGGGTGAGTGAGCGGGTGAGACGGTCTGTCATTACACTGTTCGAACAGACCGACAAAAACAAGAGGCAAAAGCAAGAGCAACCAAACCAATATTATTACCCAATATTATACTTGGAAATCTGTATGTATAGTTGTATATGTGTTACCACTGCTGGAAAAATAGATTGAAAAAGTTTTCCCGTTTATTTTTGCTCCGCGCACCCTTCGTGTTTATCATTTTTATATTAAAATTAAAAAAGAAAACTTTACTCAGCACACACCTTAATATACACTGCGTAAAATGTATGCTGACGGTTGGGAGTATTATATTGAATTTCCTGTTGTGTATTGTACTATGCATCGTTTGGCCTTGTACTGTATGTAGTTGTTTTTTCAACACAATGTACACACGGTAAAATATTAAAATCTTGAATTTGAAATTTTAATGTTATCTTGTATACATAGAATATATTATATATATGGCATGGTACACATATTGTGTACTTTTCTGTGACTTTATTGTAAAAAATGTTCAGTTTTTATGCAAACAACAGACGAAACAACAACAGCAATTGTAAACACAAGGGATAGAGAAAGAAAAAAAGAAGGTTGTGAGATTAAACCATAACTATCATGGAATAAATTAGATAAAGTTGTAGATAGGACTCGTTTGCAATTCGAAATTGAACATTATATGATCAGCGTGTACATTTTGTGGAGAAAAGATTGGGGGGAGAAAAAGTACTTTAAAAGTCCAATCTTTCTAAAGGACTATTGTTTGGTTCCAAATCCAACATTCTACAAATCTGGAAACGGGATAAAAAGTTTTTAAATAGCTTGCACTCTCTTTGCCTCTTTTCTCTCAAAGTTGTAGCTCTTTCTCTTTGTATACATAAGTAC
This sequence comes from Sminthurinus bimaculatus, assembly GCA_034698285.1. Lineage (NCBI taxonomy): Eukaryota > Metazoa > Arthropoda > Collembola > Symphypleona > Katiannidae > Sminthurinus > Sminthurinus bimaculatus. The sequence continues at coordinate 12,963 of JAQIVE010000850.1, read as the reverse complement.
TCGTTGATAATAATTAGTAGAGTGGAAATGAGAGTGAAGAGAAAACAGTGCCGGCTTTGGAAAAAACTATGAGTACATATGTGTGTTTAGTATGTATGCACGTATGTTTACTTATAACCACAGTTATAGTCAAAGATCAAGGTATTTCGTATTCTTCTTCTTCTACATCCTACTCGTTCCTCTTCTTTTACAATGAAATTACTTGTTCCCTGAAAAGTTTTCAAGTAGTCTCAACTGTTCCCGAGGGACGTCATTAGTATTCTTCATGGACATGGTGAAAAAAACGAATAGAATCGTTTGAAATTCAGATTTATAAATATATAGGTCGGCTTTCCATTCCATTCCATTGTAGGATATGGGATATGGATGTGAATGGGGTGTGTGCGAAAAGCAGAAAAGAAGATAGAAAGTATTGTTTGGCGGGTGAAGATTTTGGATTCGCTTTGGTTTGTTAGCTGACTTACAAAGGCAAAGAGACCGAGAAAAAGTGAAAGCAAAGCGGCAAGATAAAAAACGAAAAGAGAGAAAGCTGAGATAGTTGGCTTTCTCTTTTCGTTCTAATTACTGACTTTCTTTTCACAAGCAACATAATAATATATTAGAGAAGGATGAAGAAGAGAAAGGAAGAGAGACAAACAAACAAAAAGAGAAAACGAAGCACAAGTTAAAAAAAGTAACTCATCTAATAAGACGAAGAAGTTGAGCTAAACATTTGTGAGAGTAGGAACATCTTCAAGGGGACGGAAAGTCTGAAAAGTCTACAGTTTACACTACGCCTTTGCCTAATGAATAAATAAGGAGTTTCTCACAGGGTCCACAGTCCATAGAGAGAGAGAGAGAGAGAGAGAGAGAGGAATGAATGAATGTGAAGTGAAAGAAAGTACGACCGTCTGTGAATATGTTACTGTCTATACTTTCTTTGTATGTATTATACCAAAAAGTATATCGTATTACATGCATGCCTTTGGATGAAATGAACTAGTCCTTGTTCATTTCTCTCTCCCTCTCTTCTCATTACGAATTCTCCAGAGTATTGTAAATTATGTGTACGTATCCATATGCATACAGAGGAAGAATGTGTGTTGTACATTGGATTGGAGCGGAAAGTTGTAGCTAACAAGGCAAACCAGGTCAATTATCCCACAATTTTAACTATTTGCCCATTTGGTTTTCGTCCCTTGATAGGTTTAAAATACTTGACAAGAGTAAAGAGGAAGGATATATTGACGACGTGGGGGGCATATTAGCGAGGTTTGATTTTCACCGATCAATCGAATTTTTTATGCTCAAGTCAGTTCAAAAACTTTTACGGTTTTTATTGATCTTTGCCAGGAAGACGTGCGTATCGAAAAGCAATCGAAAAACATTTTTCAGTGAAAAGATTGTAAGAAGTGCATGAAAATAAAAAAATCAACCTCAATCTCTCGATTTTTTCGTTCATACTGCTAATTTTCATGTAAGCAAGAATAGATATTTGTATAAAAATATGTATACATTGTGTTTGCATCATCCTCTCTCATGAAATTCTCATGAAAATTGCCAATTGTATAATTTGCTGTAGATGATTCCAATTTCTGTAGAAAATTTAGAGTTTTTCAAAGTATTTCATAGTTGTAAACATGTCAAAACCAAAAGGAAGCCAAATTCGAGTGTGTGGGTTAAAAGTAATTTTATGCCTTTGTATGAAAAGACTGTTTGTGGGTATTATGTAAGTGCAAAATTGAGTCTCGAAAATCAACAACTACTTTGCTCGTCAGCATATTTTATAGCTACTGTGTGTGTGTGTGCATAGATGTGATAAAATCAATACGGCGATGGAATGAAAAATGTGGGGAATTGGAATTGGAGGCAGAGGCAGATGGTACGTAATAATAATAGAAGGCTCATAATAATTTGTAATATACCTGAACGTTTTGTGCTGGCAGTGGAGAACTCAAAGAGTAGCAAAGCATATGGAAGATGGTACCAAGGGAATGAATTCCAATCCTATAATTTCATAATAAATATGCATTTGCAGCAGTTTCACTTTCCACGTTTTAGTCCATTAGTCCAACAACTTGATGATGATTACGATGGAACTGAATGAAATTGGAGCAGCGGGACTAATGTTCTCTTTGTTACTATACAGCTTCAGCTACTGCTACTTCTGCCAATAATGCTTCATAGTCAGCTAGTTTGGCCGTTTGTGGAAATTCGTTGTGATGTATATATAGGTACATATGTATACATCATGCCTATATTGGACTAATGGTATTTAAAATCCATGCCTTCATGCCACGGTATATCGAATATCAAATCACAGAAAAGTGCATAAATTCTCAAGTGTTGATGCGTTGTCCAAATTCCGAATCGTATTAATCGATTTCAGTACTTATGCATTATGCATAGGTACATAATATGTATTACATACATACATGTATGCTCGTTCAATATCAAGCCTTGGTAGGTTTTAGACTGTACACTTTGTAAAGTGTTTATAAATATTATAGTAGGTAATGCGTATCACATCCGCTCCTCGATGTCATTGATGTAGGGATATAGCTAGATGTTGCTGATAGAAATTAAATATGATTAAGATTAAGTTATAAGATGAAATGTTTACTATTAGTTATACTGGAGCAAAAATAATGAATGGCACTGATAATACAATATTTTTAATAATCTTATCGCATTATTTATTTATGAATGTTTCTCTTTCTGTGTGTTTGTTTTTAGTATTCCCCAATGTGCCTGCCGTACCGGGAATGCCTTGTCAAGGAGAAGATCGTAAGTATTGATATTAAATCTGTATTCTTATATCTGAATTTCGTATAATACATAGTACATACATATAGTTATGTTTTATGTTGCTATATAAAATGTAGAGATTTTCGAGTCATGGTGTGTGTTCGTTCTTTGTTTCGTGAGTTGTAATTCCAAATTTGTCTGTAGATACATAATATATAATTAAAACTAATTTATTAGGACACATCTTTTACGAATGGATAATAATTAATAATATACTGTAATTTAATATCACCGTACTTTATGATCACGTAGGAGTTAAAACGTTTTAACAGTTGTCAAGATCGTGATACCACGTTTTAGCATAGGGAAAAGCAGAAGTGCAATAATGTTATGTGAGATATTAGAAGTATATCTATGCATATCTGTAGTGATATAGATGCAGAAGTTAGAAACGAGAAAATGATATTGTATAACACTTGTTTTTATTATTCTCTGTTTTCTAATGTCATAACACGATAACCCGACACATTAATATGTGCACCATCCTTTTTATTATTATTTATTATTATTATTAAGACAGGAATTGTAAATTGTACATTTTTATCTCAGAGACTATGCATTACACGGATTATGCATCATAGAATCATAGATCATGATGTATATTATGCACCACTATACATCACTTGTTATGTGTAGTAACTATGTGCACTATTTACATATAGTTTGTTTCTGTTATCAGCTACATTTTATTATTGGGTATTAGGTTTTAACTTTGATTGTATAATTTTTTGATCTTGTTCATCGTGTTAATATATTCCAGAGTATTTTTTACCATCTGTTTAGTGTTATTACTATGAATCCTGAATATGTATGTACGCATGCATTCATGCAACTAGTTTATATCTAGAAAAGGTTGGTGCGATTGAAGAATGTATATATAAAGTACATTTTGTATAAAGCGTACCTATATGTAGATATAACATGATATAAAGTCGGTTATGTTGATATATTAGATATTAGACCGCTATTGGCAATGTGATAATAATGTTGAGGTAGTAGAAATTCTTTGACTTGTGGATGAAGAGCTATTTTATACATGGAGAATGTTGAGAGTCCCCAGTTAGTTGAAATTGAAATTAATCGGTAGGAGGCGGCGATATAATAGAGAGCCATCAGAGTAGATAAAATATATATATTCGTGGAAAAGGCGAGTAGAATATGAATGTCAAATGTGAATGCTAAAGTGAAAAGTTAATTGACTAAAGTGAAGTTGTTTTGAAAGAGAGGAAGACAATATAAATAGATCCATACGTGTATGTATATATACATTATACATTGTGCCCATGTATAGATCATAGATAGATACGAAAAAGGAAGGAGCGACGAACGAACACACACAGTTTTTAAATCATTTGTGAGGAGGAGCGTTTCCAGTTTCAGTTTTCAGTTCCAATTTCACGGTGTCATTATTTTTCTTGCTTTTTCAGGAAGTATTTATCGGAGAGGAGCGAGACGGTGGCGTAAACTCTATCGCGTCAACGGACACATTTTTCAAGCCAAGAGATTCAATAGGGTACGTTTTACTTGAGTATAAACACTGTCCTTTAACGGTACCATGCATGCAAATTTTTTCTTTATTTTTTTCAAACTTCTTTTTCTATGGACGGGGTGTCGTTGTGATATATGGACAATGCACACTGCACATATGATGATGATGATGAAGATGATGGTGATATGTACGATTTTTTTTTATCTTTTCACTGTCATTTCCATTTGTATCCCAGAGCACACATTTATCACTTCATAGTGTGTTAGGCTCAGTGTAGATTTTCATTGCATTACGTTTCGTTTCTTTCTCTTTTTCCCCATTTAGTGTATTTGGGAGAAAATTTATAGGAGAAGGGAGGAATTGAATTGCTTACACGTAGTTAACGAGCGGAATCTTCTCTCTCTCAAAACTGAAAAAAGGCTGAATTTTTCGTGTTAAATTGTATTTTTCTCCGATTATAATCGTATGTTGTCCCATGTACATGCATGTGCAATGTACAAACATGTATAAAAGTAAGTTCAAGTTTATAGTTTTGTTGTGTATTTACGTATGTATGTATATCGAGTCATGTCGTAAAATTTTCTTGTCCCGTTTTTTTCTTGTGTTTTTGCCCTCTGTATTTTCTTTGTCTTTCTCGCCTTGTTATAGATGTAAATGTGAAGATATATGGATGTGAGTATCTTTAGGTGAATGCAAATACAGTTTATAGAATACAGTGCAGTGCAGTGGCATTGGCAAAGTTATGGATATGTTAGTCTGGAGAAGGTACCTTCTGTCTACTTCCATTATGCAGAAGGAATATTAGAATCAAGTAAAGTCTTGTTAGTAGAACCTCTTCTCTTTCTCTGGTGTGAGTTCGGAATAGATGGAAAGAGAAACGAGAAGGAATAAACATGCATTATGAAGAAGCCCGCAGCCAACTCTAAAGCATAAAGGATCATCCGGGGATTTTTTCTTCTCTCTCCCCTTGGAATTCCTTTTTTCTACGAGATGCTTACTTACTTGTGTGTATGCATGCATGCATGTAGGTATAGATATGTGTACGTTGTGTGAGAAAAAGAGTCTGTGGATGTGAATGTAGTTAGTTCTAGTTCCTTACATGGTTGGCATTCAACTCAACCGTATCCCGTTTTGCTATGGATATTTTCGGGTTTTTTGTTTCTCTACTTCGGTGTTATAAGTTAACTGGCTCACCATCAGCGTGTTTCAGTCTTGAGTCCCTATTTGCTATTTTGTATTTGCTTCCTTGTATGGATGACTTCTTCCCTAGTTTCTATTTCTATTTGCTGCAAACCATGAATTTCCCTTCTGTGATCTCTGATGTCTGATCGTCTGGGCTCAAAATGTATTTTGTAGATATGTATAGAGTTTCCATTTCTCGTGCGATCTTATCCCCAGCTTATTTAGAAATGTTTGCCAGCAAGCTCAAGCCCAAGCCAAGCCAATATGTGTAAACACACAAACACATAGGTACATGCATACAATGACTTTTGAGTTGGAGTAGAGAAGTCAAAAGTCCCTGTGAAAATTTCTGTGTTGTGTCACTCTCCTTTCAACTTTACACTTTCAGAAGTCCAGATTTTGAGGAGAGTAGATCAAAAGCTTTGAAAAGTATCCATGTGTACATACAGTAGAAAATATAGATGTGTGTCTTTTATACAAAGGGAAAATGTGCAGTGTTTCTACAGTCTTGGAAATTTGGCGATAGTTATTCGTATTGTTGCTATCCTGTTTTTTACTGAATTTACAATAAGTGCATGGTACATAGAAAGATACAAGTTACAGTTTGAGAATCTTTGAATTCTCCTGGGAATCTCCCTGATAGATTGTATTATAGTAAGTGAATTTTATTTGTGTTTGTGTCTATCTGTGCTTTATTTTATGTAAATATAATATAGCGCATATAGTTGTGTGAGAGAGTAACTGTATATCGATATACATATGTTGTGCATTATGTATGTAAAATACATTTCACATACTGTTTACCTTCGAGTACACTGCAATATGTATATTGTATACACATTGTGTACACATTATTTATTTATCTTTTTCTGCTTGAACAGGCTGCACAGTAGACAGCATTTTATGTAAGAGACTTGAGATTGAAATTTGACGTTTTGAATTTTAAACCATCAATATTTTTCTGATTAATTCTTAAGTGCATTTGATCATGAAATCATGATGGTTCTTACGACGTATTCCCAATTAGTCAAAGAGGAAACATTTATTTATTTTTATATCAAACTTATGACGATGATGACGATTCGTTAGGATGATGGAGTATGGGGTTGAGAACGAGCTCGTCAAATTATGATAGAGAACGGAAATCAGGGCAAATTTAAAATAATTTGAGTTCATATTTCGTGAGCATGGTTCAAGGCTGCATTCAAGACGATGGGCAGTTCATTAGCAAATGACAAATGAATATGAAAAATAAACAAACAAAAAGACCTTGAGAATATATAGTTTTGTATTTTAAAAATTAGAAGGCACGTTTGTCAAATTAGTAGTTTTTTCATGGAATATCCAGTGTTTTGTTTTGTTTTGAAGGTGAAGCTCACAGTGTGCTCGTGAAATGAAAAAAAGAAAGAAAATGGCTGGCTTGAAGACTGGAGGACTGCAAGTAAGCAGTTACCGTACAGATTACAGATGATTGAATAAGTTAGCTTTAGCCAGTTAGTTAGTTAGTGTCTATGTTTCAAAGTTTAAAAGTAAGGCAGAATATAATGTGTATTGCACGTACATAAATGTATGCTTACCAACTCATGTCCCATGAGGACAAAAGTGAGAGTCTTTGAATTGCATATGGTGCATGGTGTTATTGTCACTTGTTACTGCCTTGTGAGTGCAAGAGTGAGAGATACGTATCAACGTTGTGTGCTATTTTTCCTTTGGATGTGACTGGGACTTGTGCACGAAAATGTACTTACATTTTGTCTATGTATATTTAAACATATTCTAGATATCTAGACTCCTTATAGATGTTGTTTTAGGTTTTAGATAGACACACACAGAGTCATGGCCAGAAAGATCTTCTCTGTTTTATTTCCTTTTCTAGGGCTTTTTTTAGTTCCCACTTGGTTGGTAAGACGGGTCGTTTGTAAAAATTCGACTGTCTGTACTGCATTTTATGTTTGTTTGGTATGGATGTCAGTGATAGTGTCGAGTACATGACTTAGTTGGTATTCCATTGCCATCATGAAGACGACGACGACCAAGTCCATGGAGAAAAAGTAAATACATGTGAGCGAAATAACTTGACGCTAAAGTTCTGTGTCACACTCTTAAATGTTGTGTTTTCTTTCTTTTTGGGGTTCCGTACATATATATAGAGAGCCTTCTGTGCCTACTGTCACGATCGTATATGGGGGTTGGGCCGTCAAGGGTAAGTTTTCTTCTGTTTAAGGTTTTGAAAACTAATGTTAAAAACTTTGTAATATTTGTGCAAGTATGTAAAATTCAAAATGCATCTTTTGTTATTATATATTATACACAGAACCGTGTTTTTATTAAAAATGCTTTAGGTTCAAGTGCACCCAGTGTAAACTGCTAGTACACAAGAAGTGTCACAAGCTGGTGAGGGTGTTGTGTTCGAACGAAGCCACTGGGACAATCGAATCCCCTCCGCCGCCTCCCTACGAGGGAATCTTTGATGGTTCGGGACATGGAGGAGAGCCCATTCCTGTGGAACGAACTCCATGGTCACCTCCACAGAATGGCAGTAGCGGCGGCACTGAAAAAGGTAAACCACACAGAATCATCATTTATTCAAAGACCTTTTTATTGTGCAATGGTTTATTTCATGTACCTACTTCTATCGTATTTCCCCTGATGATGTTCATTTTTAAGGAACTATTTTATAGACTTGTAGCTAAAAGTCTCAAAAGTTCAAAGAAAGTTTATGTATATAATATGTATAAGTATACATAAATCATGAATGCATTAGTTAGATAAGTTAGATTGACAATAATATTATAGGGCATAAATATCTATAGATGTACAGTACATGTTAAAGAAATAGGAGAAAATGAAAATTGAAAGGACAAATGGTAGCTAAATATTATGATTGTATAATTTAAGTTTGTCCGCAGTGTGTATGTAAAGCTGTATAATATTATGCCGTTTTGTATACATTATTATTTGTTTTTCTTTGCTCTACAAGTGTGATAGTATAATTAGAATGAACATTCTCAATGTAGACGCTGTGAATATTGTTTATGGTTTATCTTGTGCATATAATATGCAGATATGTGCCATACATATTGTTTTTGTCTTAGCTTGGGGGGTTTGAAGGGATGGTAATGACTAATACATATTTGACTGACTCTGTATGTTAATAAGACTGTTCCGATAAAAGATATTTTATCAAAGGAGTTTTAGCCCTGTCAATTTTTGTGCTTGTTTCATATTTGAAGGGTTGTAAGCGGTATTGTGAATCTAAGGGTGTTGTTCTATGCTTTTCTGAAAAGCGAACTTTGTCTGTCGGATGGCTTAAACTTTTGTTTTTAATACATGGATGTCTATATTATTTCTTTGGAAAAGTTAAACGTTTAGCATTGTCAACCCTGAAAGGTCCGTGTTGTCAATATAATATATATATTATGTGTAATGTGTATTGAAAATTGAAAACCTCCATCAATAAAGTAGAATTGGACTCACGACGTATAAAATATAATTCAAGTGCGAGAGAGGATTGTTTAAGGAAAAAAAGGAAGGAATATAGGAAGTTTTGTAGCATTCTGAGAAATATTATTAGCATTATTATTATTTCTCTTGTTGTATTGTGTATTTTAAATACTATACACGTGTACGGTCGAGATTGACATAAACTGTTATGCCACTGATATTAATAATGTTATTGTCCAGTTGGGTGTACTTTATTATTATGATGATTTCATTTTCTTAAAATTTCCTGTTTATGGTGTAAAAGTTAATTTCCCTGTGGTACATTTTTTAAAATCACAAGTCAACCAACACAATTTGTGTAACTGTCGTAGACTAGTCAATCTGCATGTGCATCTACTGTCCTATGTCTCTATATTGAACTATGTATATATTCTAATGTGTAAGTTTTTGTTACTGTTGACTATTTACTTTTGAGGCAAGCGTGTAGAGAAAACATGAGGGTATTGTACATATGAGGAACAAGTGTAAAGTATATGTGTATGATGTCCTCAACCTTTAACTATTTGTATTTTTTTTTGACAATATCCTCTCTCTTATACTTGACTTCTTGTTGGTTAGCTTATTATGAACTATGATGTTGTCAAGTTCTGGCTACCAAAATACTGTTATTAAATGTACGGCAGAAAGCTCTGTGTTCAATATTAGAGCAAAAGTTTTGTATGTAGTTTGAATGTTAATTTTTTAAGTGGCGCTGTTTTTGTTTTTATGTTGAGTGTTATGTCCAAATTCATTTGAGTTGAATTTTTTATTATGTGTATCAGTGAAACATAATTAAAAAGTGCCCTAAAAATTTAAAATGAAGGAAAAGTTAATAGACAGGGCAGCTGTCAACTTTCTGTCGATTTTGTATTTGTGTTTTATTTGTGTAATACTAATAATGTGACAGTGTCAATAGTTTTTTTAGTTGTGCTGTATTTCTACTAGACTGAATTAAAAAAGTACAACAGTTACATGAAAATATTGAAGCCGCAATCAAAGTATCTGTCTACGTGTGTGTAATGTTTGACAAACTGACTTCTTATGACTGAAATATACTGGATGTCATCATGTGCCGTGCAACTCTTGATATTAATAACGTGAACAAGATGTGGAGAAGACGAGCGTTTGATGAAACTTTTTCAATTATTTGTGATGGTTGATGGTGTTCTTCTCGTTTCCTTCTTATCTCATTAGTTGTTCCAAACTTTGTGTTTTCTTGCACAAGAAGTTATTCTTTTTTTCTACTTAAAACGTCAACAAGAAAGCATTAACTAGCAAGAAAGCAACTAGTCATCGTCACCGCTATATCCTTCAAACTTCAATCTCAGAGGAGTTGTTAGAATAAAGAGTGATATTATTATTGTCATTTTTAGTGTACATTTATATTATGATGGTAGAAAAGTATTTGGCTCGATGTAAGATGTACAGGAAGAGTGCAGGAGAGTTCTTTAGTAGGGTCTTTAGTACTTTGAGTGAGGAGTCTGTTGAACTTCTTTTTATTATTGGGTTACCAGGATTAGCTAAGACTCCGGAAACTCCAGAAATGCCAAGTGGAATGCCTATTCTTCGTTCTGATACATTCCAAGGGGATGACAATAATAAAACAGGTATGTCAGACTCTCAGGTTTATTTTCTTTCGTAACCTTCTTTGTTTTGCTTATTTTTTGTCGTGTTTTTGAGTGTAATCACATCACTAAAAGTAACAATAAGGTATAAGTAAAGAATCTAACCATAACCATTATATAAAATAGTATGTACATAATTTATAACAGTACGTTAATAGTTGTTAGCCGATTTGATGTAATGTCGCGTAATATTTAGGTGTAGAAGAAATTACTAAAATTGATCAATCCTATTTGGGGGGGTTGAAAAAGTTAGTGCACTTATAATATTTAAAAACATTTCATGTCTCGAAGCAGCACAAAACGAAATGATATATACCAAGATTGTACAAAGAAAAGTAATGTTGAAATAATTCGTAAAACACAGTTTTAATACTTGAACATTTAGTAATCCAAAGATATATACATAGTAGTTTGAAATTTAATCTGCTCATTTTCTAAAGTAAGTTACAAGCTCATTCAGAACAACTCTAGGTTGTAGGAATGTGAGAAAATTAGTTTTAAGATAGTTTTTTTGAAAAAAATGTGCGTAAGTACAATAATCATATTTTCATTCTAGTTGCGTTCTCAATGGGCTTCAAAACTATATTCGGAAATGAATTTTCATAATATTATAATGTATCTTATGACATAACTTTTGTATGGTTAGAGGATTTGTGGTGCTTCGGACAATATACATATTATACATATTATTATTTTACTCATTGTTATATTATTTAAACAATTTTTAGCGTTGTATTAATCAGCAACAGTCATGCCTTACAGAATGTAGTTTAATTCATTATAACTTTTGTGCACATTTGTATTTATGTAGTATATTATAGTATATTATTGTTGTAATACGTAATATAAAATTAATAAAGGAATACGGAAGTGCAGAAGCCAGAACTATATACATATGGCCATGAAAAAATGATAGAAAAACCATAATAATAAAACATGTGGGCGGTGGGTTAATATGTAACAGTAATGAAGTGTTTACTCCTAGCTCGTTATCTGTTCTATGTCTATGATATATATGAAGCTGAGCACGTTTACTTGTTATTTCGGTAGCAATAATAATAATTGATTCTAATTTGTTTCTTTTCTCGTTGAAATAGATAAAAGCCTGGAGCCCGGTCTTCAGCGGCAATATTGTTTGAATGACTTTGAATTGATTCGAGTTATTGGACGAGGCAGCTATGCAAAAGTTTTAATGGTAGAATTGAAGCGAACGCGTAGAGTGTACGCCATGAAAGTTATAAAAAAGGCCTTGGTAACTGATGATGAGGTTAGAAACATTTAAAAATAATACATGTATGTATGTGTTCATTTATGCATGATATTTCCTGCCTTTGAAGTCTTATTTTCCTTTACTCTGCTAATTGAATGATACTTACTTATAAAGCCATGAAGTTGGCGTATATTGAGAAGACTTTGTGTTTGAAATTGAATAATGAAGTAGATAATACTGGATAAGTGTGTGCATATATAAGTACATATACCTTATCCATTGAAAACAGTGAAAAGCCGCATACGATCAGTTTATTGCTCCAGTTACAACTTGGAGTGTTTTCCCTTCTTTTTTTGAGCATAGTTTATGCTAATAAATTAAGGTTTAAAACATAGTATGTACTGTTTTTATTTATTTATGTAATCGTTTTCCCTTTTTTTCTGCTAATAATAGTCAATATTAGTTAGATTTTTTTTTCAAGTGAGGCGGCAAGCGGCAATAAAAAAAAGAAGAAAAAAAAGTAGTAGTGGTGTAGAGAATGTAGAAGCAAAAAGAATGTTATTCTTGGAAGAATAGACAGAGATAAATTTGAAGTAGGCAATTCGGAAAACGAGGAGTAGGAGGAACTTTTTTATAATATATTTTCCGTGTAATTATGTCAGTGAGTGTAGGTATGTGTGTGTGTGTGTTTGTTTCTATGTATGTGTCCGTGTGTCATTGACATTATGTGCGAAATGTCCATACTGTATACATACAAGGACAAGAGATTTACATGAAAGCTATAATCATGGGTATGTGTATTCATGTACAATTACAGGATATCGATTGGGTTCAGACTGAAAAGCACGTCTTTGAGACAGCTTCGAATCATCCATTTTTAGTTGGACTACATTCGTGCTTCCAAACCCCAAGTCGACTGTTTTTTGTCATTGAGTTTGTACGAGGGGGTGATTTAATGGTACATTAATTAATTTTACCTTTCATCTTGATTAATTACTCGATTTGCTTTTATACATACCTATATTATAATCTATTATGTATAGTGATACAATGTGTATTTCTAGTTGATTTTTGATTCCAATTTTGAAACTCTCTAAAACTATACAACATTCAACATTGGAGTATAATAAATTATTGTGTGACGAAGCCTGAAATGAAGGCTAATGTAAGCACTTGACTTGTCTCTC
>JAQIVE010000849.1:0-30624 GCA_034698285.1 Sminthurinus bimaculatus | reverse complement strand
TTTCTGTGTTTGAATTTTTTAAACCCAAAGGGTTTTTTTCAAAATTTTCATTGGCCAACTTTAGATGGTCCTTAAATGCTTATTTTATTTCTTTTCGAGCAAGGAAACGCATTCATGTCCACTCCCAAGTTCAACACGATATCTCTCTCGAGGAAGCAAAAGCACAAGCAAGAGAACAAGGCTACTCATAGTTTGCAAAAATAATATGTAGTCCGCTCTCTGCTCAATGAATTTTGCGTACAAGAACAAGCAACGAGTATGAAGTAAAGTAGTTGCAACAAAAGTCACACGCAAAAAGTAGGTACAGTAACTTGTAGCTACATCTAATTTCGATACAATAAACGGTTTATGTTAACGGTGTACCTTTACAGAATGTTTTTTTTGCAAACACATTTGGTGTTTGGCATATGGTTTCCGTTTAACAAATATTTGTTAAGCTGCGCTGTCACTAGACTTTATGATCAACTTATTTTAGCAAAAGATTAAAGGTTAATTTTTACTATATTTATCCATAAAACGTTTCCCTAGTTTTCACCTAACAGATTCCTGAGAGTCATCAGCTTATAGATCCTGTACCAGTTAACAGAGCAAAACAGAAATAAAAAAGTAAGGTGCATTCAAGATTTACTGTATTTGAGGAGAAATATATTAAAAATCACAGTGCAAATACCAAAAATGCCTGAGCAAGCTCTCTCTCTCTCTCTCTCTCTCTGACAACACTTTTTCATTTTGATTCTGCACGGTTCTAAAAAGGTTCCCTCTCATTATTATTACTATTTTATCCTTGTCTTTCCCCAAAACACAAAGAAAAAGTTCCACATTCCACAACCTGCTCTCTCTCTCTGTGCGTCTCTATCTCTCTACCTACTCTCTCATTTTCTCTTTCTCTCTGCGTTATACACGACTCGATACCCTATCCTTTGCCTTTTATTCCTTCACGCGTCGTCAAATGCATGCAGTTCGTCAGCTTCTATATTGAATTCGTAGATTTTATTGATCAGACTATCTGACTTGCCTCTAGTCTGTATGGAAAGAGACCAAAAATGCAGGAGAACGTCCTTGTCATTCGCACAGTAAGGTGAATTTGAAGAACCATTTTATTTCAAAGCCAGACCAAGAACCCAAGCCGATGACGTTAATTTTGTTGAACGCTCCGAGAAAAAGAGAAATTACGTCAGTAATTCCGTCAAGCCATCACCATCTATTTTTTCATCTATCTCCTTTATTTCCTTTTTTACCTCCACTTTCCATATGAAACTCTACCCTTTAAAAAATAACTTAGGAAAGTTCATGAGATTATCATGAGGTTTGATGAGGTTTTTTGACGCGTTTTTGGTCGAAAAACGCATGAGAACATCATGAGAATTTCATGTTATTTTCATGTGCCTGACGTTTCAACTCGACAAAAAACAATCGGGCGCATGAAAACCACATGAAAATATCACCATGTGAACATCAACTAATTTTTTGATATCAATCAGCCATGACCTCATGAGATTTTGGTGTTTTATCATGAAAAACTCATGACAATCTCATGAACTTTGATGCGTTTTTCGACCAGGGCCGCAGCAAAACCTCATGATGAAACTTCCTAAGTTTTTTTTCTAAGGGTATACACGCTACAGATATTCATTCTTCTCGCATGAATTTGGGAACCGTATTAAGTGACTACCATTTTACATTTAGATTATCATGATCATTATGAATTGCGACGGCGATGATGCTAATATGTAATACAATATTACACCGGTAATATAGGTAATATGAATGATTTTTTCTTTAGATTATTGCCACACATACGATCTGCCATCACTTTGCCAAACGCAGGTACTTAAATTGTTTTGTAATATGTGGAACGGGATGAAACTGCTTTGGGGTTTCCAAGATGCGTTTTACATAAATTTTGTTCCTTTTATCATACAAAGAAGGGAGCGTTCTTTTTCATCGGAAATATATTGCAAGATTTTTATTCTGAGATTTATTAAATCAGGTAAAAGTTTTACTCCATCTTTTGAACATCAGAAGTGAACACTTTGAATGAAAATTGAGCGTGTGTAGGTGTTCAAAAAGAAGGCTGGTAAAACGGATTTAGAACAAAATTGTCAGTGTTACTTCTTATTGCAAATACCATTTTGAAAATTATAAAATTCTTGAAAAGATTCTGGAATGTGTAGGTTGTTTGTACATTATAAACTTTAGTTTATACAATTCAACCCAAGCAAGTTGTGAGGATCGATTCTTTTCCATTATTTGAGTACCCTCTAGTATATCTATTTACTCTTGACATGACCATCGTGTGTTGGATTGGCGACAGAGTGAAATAGAGAGTCAACATCTTAGAATCAGAGAGGATAATGGATCGACACAGAGAATCAGGGATGGCAGTTTCGAGGCATTATTGGGTTTTTGGGTACAGAAAATTGTTGGATTTTTTGAGGTTTTATTTTATTTTTAGGTGTTAACTTTAGGTGTCAAATTTTAGCATAAGATTTTGTATATGATGAATGTATGAATTAAAATTGCAACTACTTTTATTTACTATACAATAAAATATCTATTTTAACTGCACATACATTTTTCATTCGCTCGAGAGATTGCCAGCTGTAGGGTGAAAACAGGTATCCCAAAAACCCCAATAAAATCCCGAAACCTCACTCAACAAGAAAAAAACCCGGGGGTTTGCCATCGCTGAGGAGAATCCATTTGTGGATTAAAGGAAAATGTACAAAGTACAGTGTACATAGTACACATTTACTTTCGTATCCATACATACAAATAATAAATAGTGATGGCTTTCGACGATGTGAGCTGAGATACACGTTTAATACTTTCACCCGCGGCAACAACCTTTCTAATAAAATAGATGGTTAGATGGATGTCTTGTCTGCAGATAAGCTCTTCCTCCTACGTCTGGTTTTTTCTTCCTCTCCCACTTTGATTTCTTAGAAGACTTTTATGTACAACGGGAAAACAACTGAGCACACAACAACGTCAATAGGTAGTTTCTGTGCATATAATAATGCTATAAAACTTTTAGGGGGTCTAATGTACTTGCCCTTGGCCCGGCTTGTTATTAGAGTAATGTTAATAATATAACGATTGTTATATTATGTAGGCAAATATGTTTAGCCTTAAAACAATTTCAGTGCCATTCAAATGATGGCTTCTACTGAAATAATATTACTATTATTTTTTTACCCAGTTACGGCATTCTTTAAAAAACTCAATTTTTGTTTCTTTTTTTCAAACGTCCACTTAGATACTTAATTTAAAATGTGTTATAGGCTTGAATGTTCTAAAAATCATAAGCTGGTTCCTACCAAAGAATTCGCTCAACTATTTACCGGAGAAGTGAAATCAAATCAATAGGGAAAAGTGAACGAGGCCCATTTGGCCCTTAAATCCAAAGCTTTATATAACTTTTGTAGCATCCGGCAAGTTAGTTGCATAATGTAAAGTACAATACAACACCAAATTAAATCTTTCTTTTGTACAAATTATTTCGAAGCACAATGTTGATTTTAGCAACAATCGAATGCCAAAGTAGAAACGAAAAAAAAAGTTTTTTTCCCAAATAAAATTCTAGAAAAGTATAAAGTACCTTTTGTTGTTGTTTTATTCAAATCCGGACATTTTCCTCCAAGTATTTTACTGTCAAAGCAGTTTTTCCCAGTTGAAAGGAAGAATGAAAGAACAGACAACTGGAGTAGTGAAAGAACGTAAGCAATGTACATAGACAAAAATAAAGAATGAAAAAAGTATCTGTGAGCTGCATACCGATACATATTGTCCTCGGCAATATGTATATACACACACACACACATACTTATTTACGTGTGGTATGCGTGTGCGTTTATAAGCAGCAGAGTACAATCTTGGAATGTTTATAAAAAAGAGAGAAAGAACTCGAAAATCTCCAAGATTTTTCAGCGAACTCTGTCCATACAGACATACAGACATACGTGCATATGTACTTGTGTCATGCATGTATGTATATTGAACTAAAAGGTCAAAGTTTTTTCCTAGCCACAATAAATATGTGAGTTGGGACAGAGAGAAACGAATCTCTCCTTTCTTTCTTTGGTTTTTTCTTCGGTATTACAGCACAGTACAGTACAGCACAGTGGACTTGCCATAGAAAATGTTTCCAAGTTTTATTCTCTTCCCTCTCGCTCTTTCTATCTATATATATATATACAGCTTCTGTCTGTCTGAATAGTTTCTGGCTTGTGTTGAGCTAGAGCTGGAGTTTGAGCTCAAAATCCTCCATTCTCTTGTACATACACTACATATATCCTCTCTATACTCTCTTTTCGTTGTCCTGCTCTTCCTTTTCTCTTAACATCAACTCCACTACATCAGGGGCAGAGCCAGAACCAGAGTCAAAGCCCAAGCACTGAGGAGTTCTATCATTTTCATGGTGTTTCACAACTTTTTTTAACAGACTACATTCTCTTTACAATTTTATATGCTCAAAATATTTTTTATTGTTTTATTCATGCCACTGGAAATAAAATTCCCATACATTTGGCATCTGACTACAGACAAAAGTCTCTCTTTTTGGTTTGCAAGAATGGAAAAATGAAAGAGTTTTATGTGTATGTACATTGCACATTGTGATTTCACTTTGGTTCACTGTACATATTCGTATGCCATGTATGATATGGTAATGTGTGGAAAGTGGGGAAGAAAAGCTTCCCATCTATTATTTTACACACACACACACGTACACACAGAGAAAGAGCCTTGTGCTTGGTGAGAGGACGAATTAAAGTTTATTTATACTATGCACGTATAATACATTTTTGGATGAGTCAAACGTAACAAGAGAGCTTGTTCGTCTCTTTTCTCTGTGTAATATATAAATACATACATACGCTGCCCCATTTTCTCACTCATAAATAAGAAAATGAAAAAACGGAGAAAAGATCACGTCGTCCATGCACGAGAGACGAAACGAGTCTCCAAGTTAAGTTTCCTTGTAAGTAGTGTACAATGTACAGACATACAATGTACATATGTATGCATTGCATAGGCAAGTAAGCACTTGAACCTGGAAATGGAGATGGAAATGAGAAGGCTCAAGACTCAAGAAGCAAATTGTGTGCCCTTCTGTGTAAACGCTATCAGAGCTTTTGTTCCCACAAAGTACTTTTCATTTGTCATTTTTTGCCGACTTTCAATTTCATTGTCACAAGCATCATGCTCTTGTCCAGGATAGACGATGACGGTTGTAATGTACATAAGTACATTAGTACATAAAATACTATACATATAATAGATATACAGCCGTAGTCATCGGAAAATAGTTGCAGGGACAGAAATTAAATATGTGAACTGTGAGCATATTATATACTTGTTTTTAATACCCATGAAATGTATCTATCTACTTAACAGTAGAAGGTAATAAAATAATGGTCATCATAATCATAATCATAATTTCATTTGTCCAGAGAAAAACAGCTGAGAGTAAAAGTTGCGTCATATATCCACCCTTGTGCACATAGTAAAATGGAGAAGTAGAATAGGACAGTGATACAATGCAAAAGTAAAGTGAAAATACATAAAAGGATGAAAAAAAATTCCCATCTCACAATGACGTGCGTGTATCAAGTGCGTAACAAACGAATCTGCTTCATTCTCCAATGCACAATTTAATCTACGCATACATACTACGTTTGTTCTACCAAATGCTGCTGCTACAGCGAAAAGGCTGCGAATGTGAAATGGAATGGAGAATCCCACTTCAATAGTAGACAGTACAACGTTACTTTGTTTGTATCGAAGACAAGTTGAAATTGGAAGTATCGAACACACACAGCTGATATACAATACAATCTACAGATCAATTTTTTTGTATAGATCAAACCTCCCTAGCTATCTCGCTCTCTATTTCGCTCTTTCATGATATATTTACTGTAGACTGTAGACAATACAATGTCTGCACGAGCAATCCCCATGCCTTAGGTTGGCCCTCTACAACTGTATAGAGCGCCATGTCCAGACAGTTCTAGAAATAAAGTTCGATAGACAGATGAACTCGACTGGAAGTAAAAGTTAAGGTCGGAACATCCACAACAGCAGAAACACAAAACGCAAGACAAAACCTCAACAGAAACCGCTGCATTTGTTGTTCCTATACACATATAGAGATATTGTATATCGGTAAATTTGCGTACATGGGTATCGTCTTGTTCAGAATTCAGTATTGAAGACTCTGTGGTTATTACAAATAAACAAATGCACGTAAAGAGATAGTAAAAAAGTTGAGTCTACACTGTAGATTGTACAGCCCTGACATTTAACCATAGGAGCTGAAATTCAATTCAACTTAAAGAAATCAACATCAATTGTTGGCTAAATATTGAATTTTGGAAGCATTTGCAGTATACACTGTATATCTGTACATATGTATCAAGTATATGTACCATGTACAACGGAAAGGGTCCAATAAAATAAGAACTCTTTGCTTTTAAACGTTTTTTTTAAGCTCGTTACGTTTCTGAGACTTCTTTCCGATAAAATTACATACCAGTTACACTATTTCCACTCCAACTTGTACATTACATAACTTGTAAGTGAGCGAATAGTTTCACATACTTGAAGTCGGGGAAGAGGAAAAATGTTGTCTTTGAACTTGTATTTCTTTCTTTTCAACTCTACTCCAACTTTCACCTTTGCTCTTACTTTCACTTTACTCTTTTTTGGCTTCCTCCCCTTTCATATGTAATTTCTATTTTCTTTTACTTTTGTATTCCATTTACTCATACGGGTTAAGCAAATATTAGAGAGAAGACGGATTCTAACAAAAGTGTATGCATCGTACAAAAATGGATGATATGCAATACAATGACCTGTACTCTTGTGTTGCTTTTTCAACTATTTTTATTTTTCTCTTGTCTTCCTGCTCATTTTATAGCTTGTGATATTTTCTACTGGTAAGTTTTGTTACGAAGAAGCAAAAATAATAACCGCAATAACAAAAATAAGCTGTGATAGAACATAAAGTAAAAGTGTAAATACCTTTCCTGTACATAAATGTATGCTGGTAATATTTTACAATAAGAGTCCATTCGATAATTTTTGCAAGCTTGTGCACTAAGTTTAACGGGTACATTTGTGGACAGATTTGTTCTAAGCAACTGATAAAAGAATCTATATACCTGTACATTGCGCAGCCTTTCATACATTGCTCATGGTACGTGGTTGAAAAATAGTTTTTATTTGTTGATGAACATATTTTAGTGATTTGCAAAACAGGCGAAGAAACGAGAAAGTAACAAGGCGCAACTATGTAAACCAGAGGCGAAAATTGAGAGTCAAACTACAGCTAAACAAACCAGTAACACACCACATGTATATAATATAAACATTTGGCGTTAGCAAAGTCAGCTTGTAAATCAAGATGTAACTGTAAATGTTTTTCAACGTACATACTAATATGTACATGGTTACATCGCCCTTCTCAGTGTAGTCAAACATAACATGCAAACAATATATGTAAAAGCACGTTTTTTAGATTTGTTTTCTTGGCTCGCCTCGCATTGCTTTTCTCTATACTTTTGTATATACAGACAGACGAACACAACCACACGGTTAAAAACCACATGCATATAAAGTACGGATGAGAACAGTCGCGCTCACAAAGTTGCAAATAAAACATTCGCCACAATTAAGTCCGCACCACCCTAATTGACGTAAAAGATGAATAGGCTCGAGCAGACGGTTGAGAAGAAACGACGAGAAAACACAACAATACACACGCACTTAGACGACTGGAACTTCTTGAATACTTTGTTCCATCTTTAGTAGCTGTGACACACTGCTTGGAGCAATCATTCTCAACTTTTCTCTTGTCTCCAATCTCATTTCTTCCTCAGCATTAGCATTTTGCTCTGCACTGGCTACCGACTGATAAATGCATATGTAACGTTGTGGGTTTTTCATTGTCTACCTGCCTTGTGTTTACTGTCGTTCGACCTGGACGACCACTCACCGTCATTCTAAAGCAGTAGAATACGCTGTTTACCTACAAACTAAAAACTATCGCAATAGAATTTGTCATTCACCATTCTTTTTTAACACTCTTCATCATTTTGCATACTTTTACAAACTGGAAAAAGAAGAAAATACGCCACAACTTTCTCCACAGCCAACATCCACAAACTTGTATATTCTAATTCAAAACAAAGAAGATAGTTGTAGAAAATCACTCAAAACTTTTACATTTTAACTTTTTTCGCTCTTTCTCCCGCGTTTTATACACATAACAATGTATAAATATACAAGCAACGAGATGGTCATGATGATAATGATGATACTGGCTCTGCAAGCATTGTTGTGGAGTTTTGAACAGCCATACTGTGTGCACATTACATTAATGGGGGGTATTCTGTAAGAAGGCGAGAAAAATAAACTGAGGCCAAGCAAAAAAGAACGTAAACGCATAGCGAGAGATAGAGCTGTTCATGGTGTAACAAGGGAACGAGGAAAAAATGTGGTCGGCAAAACCAGAACGAACAAGGAAACTTTTCTACGTCGCACCAAACCAAACCAAATCCAACTCTATACTATGTATACTCAAAATCTCAATCACATTGCATACTTACATATGTATATGCGTTGACTGAACCGCTGCACCACTGGAACATTAGAACATTGCAACGGGAGAAAGCCGAAAGTGAAAACAGTCAGCCAAAGTTGTACATTTGATTACAGGCAGTGAGTTGATCTCAAGTTCCATTCTCATAAGGGAAATGCTATCGAATATACAGTCCGACCTCGATTATAGACTTCACTGCAACACTAGACTTGTCTAATAGCATCTTATTAGTATTAATTAGAATTAATACGGGCCACCAGGAACCTGACTATACAAAAGTTTTAAGCTCACTGAATATGACAAACAGAAGAAAGCATAATCAAAAAGAGAAGAATTCGTCTAAAAATTCATTCAAAATCAATGGTCAAAGTATTATGCAAGAACGTAAATAAAAAATAAACAACTGACCAAAAAAAAATTCTGCTGCTATGATTTAGTTTGACTGTAAACACTGTACACTGTATACATAGTCGGAATAGAAGAAGGCTTTGCATATTTGTCTATTGCCATTGTATCCATATCCAGCCCGACTCGGGGCCACAGCCACGTGGCCAGCAAGCATTACATAATGGATCCATAATGCGTATACATATAAAAATAGGAAGTGATGATGCTATCGTATGCTAGATTCCAAATGCTCTGAAACTGGAGGACAGACAGACAGACCGAAGAAGAAGAAGAAGATCATCAAATGTCTGTATATATGTATAATGTATACATTACATAACAAGTTGAGAGGGAAAAGGAAAAAGAGGAAGACATATCGTAAAGAGTAACGTATCCAAAATTTTCTACCAGCATCCATACACATCTCCACATGCATACATAGACAGAGTCACGGCACCAGGACCAGCACCAGTAGACGGTCGATGGGTTCGTAAAAACGAGGAAAAGGAAAGGCTCAACTCAACTCGACTCAACTCTCAATCCCTATATCTCCGATATGGATCCTCAAACGACTCGACTCGAATCACATAGACACAGACCCAACACACACACACACACACATCCAAAAGAGAAAGAACTCGAGAGTTACACGATACACTTCTGTCTAGTCCATATTCAACCCGGGACGAATAGAAGAAGAAGTAGTATGTAGTTATGGTAGTAGTAGTACATATCTACTAGAAGTCGAAGGAGGCAAAGCCACATCAGCCGAAGCCAAGAGCACGTAAGAAGAACCTACTGTGTATACTTGGAAAAAGTATGTAAGGTAAGTGGGATAGTAGGTCGGATTGGGATTCCGCTTAGTATGCTATACCCTATATACCACGTCATACCCTACCATACCACACCATACCATACCATGCCATCCACCGAATATATAGAGAGAGTAAGCGAGTGAGTTTACTGCTGTCTGTGTATGGGTGAGTGTGTGTATGTATGTGTGTGGTGTGTGTTTGGAGTAGCGGTAGTAATAGTAATAGTAGTGGTAGTGGCAGAAGTCCCGGTTTGCGTCATAGCAGCGTCATTGGACTCTACTCTTGCAGATCTACCACTCAATATTTTACTCCTGTGGGTTTGCCTTTCTTCCTCGTGCTCTTTTTCTTTCCTTCATTCTCTCATTTTCTCCACGATTCCTTCCTCCGTTTTTTCCATGTCCTTTTCTTTCCTCTACTCTCCTCTCTTCCTTTGCGCTTCATTCGTTCCGATAAATCGACTGGTGAAAAGAGAGCAAGCATGTTCAGCTTACAAATATCAATACGAAAAATACCGAGATACAAACATGTAAACATATTGGAAAATTCTTCAGCTGTACCCTCTCTATATATATTTATATATACCCTCTAATTCTCGGTAACCTAGCAAAGCTACCCAAATACAAATACAAATACAAATACAAGTACAAAAACAAATACAAATCTCGAAGCTTTTAGCTCCAGCCATTAAGAAACGTATCGATGGCAATTGCCTTTTCCTCGGCCTTGTCTACTCTGAGATTCTCGAGAATCGAGATGAAAAAATGGAAAGACAAGTCTCAGGAAGTTGAAATGAAGGAGACGGGGTAAATGGCAATAGGGAAAGTAGGAAATACCGACTGTGCTATGTATATACTTCCACTGCAGAGTAAAAATATTGGAGAATTGAAGACAAGTGTTTATTTTTGTGAGTACCGTGTGTACGTAGTAAGTATATTGTATACTTTAAGTACGTACTGTATGTACAAGTACAGAAGTATGTATGTATACATTATACATCCTTGACTGTCACGGACAAAATTAGGTATTATAGACAACATACAAATTTGAATTCAGATGTCTCAATCCAAGGTTTGGTTTTATCGACAGCTTAAAGTCTACAGTCTACACACTACACATTATTCCAAACTTGAAATGGACAAATTCTGCATTCAGACTAGACTGCTAGTCCACTCGACAAATTGGACTAGACCCTTTAAGATTCAACATCGATGGGGTGTCAAATATTTAACATTAGTCCTCTTTTTATTCCTTGACTTTGGTCTGCCTCCACTTTTGTAACTTGATTCGATCCCCTCGCCGACTCGACTCGCAGCTCAATCCATGTAACTCAATGTCGAGTATACGAATACGAATCAGGGTTAGAGTCAAAATCTGAATTGAGAAGAAGCAATACGACTTGATTTTATGTTTCTATTTCAATCTATGTATAAAGTGTGCACTGTACACACAGAAGACTTGCAACCTACTCCGTACTCTACACGGTAGGAGAGGAGAACGACTTATTTACTACTCATTTTATTACTATTATTATAACAACGATGAATATATACAGGGCATACTACTGTATGTAATACTGTAGTACTGTAGTATGCATTGATTTAGTTTAACAATGTGTTGATTCTGTAGTTGTTGCTGTCTCGCGAAGGAAACTGAAATACCATAAGTTGTAAGTAGCAAACGACGCAGATTGAATTTCTTGAATTTAGACTTTCTCGTCTCGTTTCGTTTTCGCCGCTGCTGTGGAACGTGTCGTTACATTTTCAAGTCGAGAAATGGCGACTTGACTTTTGCACAGCCGAATAGACGTAGAGCACAAAAGAGGGCAAGATTTGAGCCTTAATGAGTTGGACCAACATTACCGATTCCGATACATTCCGAGAAAATTGTACACAAAGCACACGCATTGTTTTTATTGCCCACCCTGCTGAAAAGACTCACAAAAGAATGGAACAATCGGACTTTAAATCCAGGGAACCGAATGAAGAAACATTACAGGCTCAAAGAGAGAAATTGTCTGCCTTTGTCTAATTTCAACCGAAAAATTCCAAACTCTGTTAGGAATTCCCTTTGTATACTGGGAACAGAAAAAACACGTTAAATCTTAATTTTCGACGCATTGACCGATCGTCGTTGTTGAAGCCTTTTTGATGTTGTGTGATGTGACGACACCCATCGTACCTTTCAATATGTGTACTTACAGAGCTGGAAGAAGAAGAAGGAACCGGCGAATGAAGGAACGGATGGATGGATGGACGGACGGACGGATAGGTGGATGAATGGGAATGTCAGCAGAAAGGGAAAAAGATTAAGCTCATCCGAAAATTGTAAACCGTCTTTACCAGATCCCTGCCAACCAACAAGTCACAAGCAGCAGGAAGAGGAAAGGCAGAGAAGCGACGACGATTCGAATTCTAAAGGAACGAACAGCAAAGGACAGGCTGGGAGCCAGTGTAGCAAGTGGAATTGTATTTTGTTTGGTGCGGAGCGCAATACGTAATTAGAAATTAGAAATTACAGCGGCAACGATGCGACGTGGAATGAAGAAGTAGAAGGGCAGAAGAGAAAGGAAGAGCTGAGAATTTGGAACAAGTAAACGTGGTGCTTGCCTCCTTTCCCTCCTTATTCCTCCTTTTTCTTTCCTTTTCGCTTGATGAACAGCACAGAGAAAAGAAACGAGGAGAGAAGAAGCATCGCATGGCAATGGCATGGAAGCGACTGATGAAGACTCCACTTTTCTGTTGCCCCTTTTCTATAGTGCATTTGTATATGTATATGCATATGCATATAAATGTGTGTGTATCTATACTTACACTCTATGCTGCAATCTACAGTGAGTGCGACAGCATGATTACTATTGAGAGAAAGTCTTATAGTTAGTAATCTGGTTACTCGCGAATTTCCTGCTCTGTTTCGCCTTCTTTCTTCTCGCCATTTTCTCTCGCTCTCTCCCTCTCTCTCTCTCTCTCTGTTTCGTATTCTCATTCTGATGGCTGTCTTTACTTTGCTCCTTTCCTTTTCAAGCGCAGTGAGTGAGAGTCGATGGAAAGTCTTTTCGCCTTTACTTTCTCCATGATAGGGACAATAAACATGGGCTCAGTCTGCACCAAGCAGCATTAAATTTCTCCAGTCAGGCTGTATTTTACTGTTTACTGTATATACATACATTATACATATACCGAGGTCGGGCATTCACTATAAGACTAATTCTGGCTCCTTGTGAATTCTTCTTCTTCTTCTTTGTAGAAAAGTTATTACCTTCATTGATTTAAGAGCAACCGTTGCATACTTGCGTAAAAGCAAAGGAAATTTAAAAAACAACAATTTTATTCTTATTCAAATGCTAACCCAACAAAATAAAGCCGATCGAAGTTGAGAAATTGAAACAGTGTTTGTATTCTGAGCAATCCAAAATACATGGTATAAATTCACGAGTCTGTATTATACATAGAGTTCCGATTATGATTTTGATTCTGTTCATTTGATTCAGCTCAACCAAATATGTACATACCTAATTGTAAGATGAAAAAGTTTTGCTACCGCGCATATACATACACACACATAACGAGCTCGCCATCTCAAGCTCAAAATCAACTGACTAATTGATTTTTAAAATTCATGACAATTAGAGGATCTTCGCAATCAGCATCAAGCTTTTCCTTTTTTCGCCCCATTTTTATGCATTTTATACAGTAGCGTGTATGAAGCTATAACATCTTTGGGAACCTTCATTTTCTATAGTATAGTTTCAACCTAATTTGGGCCCTGCATATAACTATATCCTTTCAATTAGGATAAAAAGCTAAAAACGAAGCGAAGCTACGGATGACTAGGCCCATACATGCTTAGTGCTTATATGCACACGACTTAATTGGATTTCCCCATAATTTCCATGTTTAAATAGCATCGCTGATTAGGATCTCCTGTGTAGGCATGATAGCAGAATAGAGAGAGTGAATTATAGAACAACATGCTTGTAATAAGCTTAAGCATTGCCTACATATGTATACGCGTTGAAAACTTTGCTTAACAATTACCTACAAAATTTACTAATACACTTTCAATGACATCAAAATGATTTAATGCCCATATGATGAGAATTTCCGTGTAATATCTTTTAAATAAGATTTTTCTTGTGCTTCTTTACTGACACACCAGAGTATTAAAATTTCTTTCTAAAATCGTACTTTGAATCATATACTGCGTATTATGAAGCTACGTCGTTGTCTAAGACTTGAGGGTATTTTATAAGACAAATTGACTCTTTCCCAAAACCAATCTCTTGCGAAACTACTAAAAAGCCATGATATTTTAAGACAATATATTTATGAATGAGAGATAAGGATAAAATACATAAAAAATAGACATACCTGCATTTTCCAAGTCATCGATTTCAACGGTCGCCATTCAAGAATGAATTAATTGATAAATTCAAAGTAAATATCAGCATCGCCAAATATGTACATGAAACAAAGAAAAACCATTAAGGTCATTAGACATGATGAATTAGCACAGTTGATTATTTTTTATTTATATACATGTATTTGAGATTGCAGTGTTTTTCCAATAACGTTGTTTTTTGCAAACTAACTCGAGTTTTGAGCAAAAATGAAGGCGAGGAAAATAGTAAAAACCAAAAAATAAATCCATTTTCTAATCGACTGAATCATTGGCAAAATAACACTAAATATTTTCGTTCAATGTCAGTCCTCAAATGCACAATAATTAATAATAATAATATGTAATGTTACAGCTTTAACACAAATTACGATAGTTAGTATTCATTTATATATACATACATATACATGAGTGGCACATTTGTTTACTAATCAGTTTATGCACCCATGTAATAATCATAATAATAATTTCTATTAATCTGTTCGTTCCCTCCAATTTATTTTCAAGTGTTGGTCGTTGAGTCAAGGCACACACACATGTTGTACCAGTTTTTTGACTAATTGTTTTATATTGCATGTGAAATGTGATTAAGACTTGGTTGCTTCAACCTTCTTTCTCTGGGGAAGTAAAAATATTCTACTAAAACTGGACAATGTGTCCGAATTCGACAAAACCACCATACCGCCATAACAACCACTATGTACCATAATAAGTAAAACCACGATTGCTTTGTGTTGTGATACGGAATAATCACGAAATTTTGTTTTACATTTTGTCAATGTTTAGCTCCGTCATAAATTTTCTGCTTCCTCCCTCACAATGAGAAATCAGAATGAGCATGCATGGAATTGAGAGCCGACTTCTTATCTTGAGATTACA
The DNA here is from genome assembly GCA_034698285.1 of Sminthurinus bimaculatus. Taxonomy (NCBI): domain Eukaryota; kingdom Metazoa; phylum Arthropoda; class Collembola; order Symphypleona; family Katiannidae; genus Sminthurinus; species Sminthurinus bimaculatus. The sequence continues at coordinate 15,546 of JAQIVE010000849.1, read as the reverse complement.
GGCAAAAGAGAAAAACAAAAAATATATATGCAAGGTCTAGACCAATACCATGTCTAGTCTACTAAAATCTCTTTCCCCTTTTCTTGCTATACGAGTGGAACAACCAAAACATGATATATAAGTACAAAGTATACACACTGCCAAAATCGAGCAGAAAACTACACTACAAATTTCTTTAATGATTTACGCAAAATATGCATGCATACCAATTACACGTATACATATTATATAATGTAAATTATGCAATACATACATACAAAATATAGGAAGAATGACTCTCGATTCGATCTAATTTTCTTCAAGGAAAATGGGGAAAGGAAAAAGAGGACATGACTGACTGACTTTTGAGCACAAAGTCTATATAAGACCTTTCCAAAAGTTTGACTTTTCCTTGTGTTAAATAGATTGTATACATATACATTATACATGCATCCACAATCTATGCAGAAATACAGAGCTGTATCTCATATACTTATGATATAATATGCTAAATAAGTTTCAAGCTAATATATTATATAAACATTTCTTCTTTGGTTTTCGTTGACTTGGCTCGGTTTGCAAAGACTTTGATAATTACTAAATTTAAGACTGCAAGTTTCCTCGTCAATTAATTTTCCGTCTAGAGCTCCAGTACCATACTAACGAAAGCAACGGCTCAAATAAATATAGTATATACGTATACATATACATACATACTTATCTATACAGCTAAAATGAGTCCTGCTGCTCCCGACATATTTTTTCTGTATCTTTCATCTTTATTTAGCCTGGAAGAAAAGTTTGAACTTTCTCCACAGGAGAATAACCATACGATTTAAACAAGAGCTGGATCGTACAATGTAAATTTGTATGGCAAACGTACAAATTTTCTTATACAAGAAATTCCTTGTCTAACTATAAGCTATGTATTGTATGTCGACGCCTAAATAGTCAGGCCAACTATATATAAGGACAATACTAGAATTTGATGAATTTGATTTAATTTTCGATTCCAGCTCTGACGTCGGCCAACTCAATTCAACACTACTTTGAACCGTCATTCTGCTTATCCACAAGTTTCAAGAGGACAAAATTATTAGAAGAACTCGAATTAAAATTCATATCTATAGTTTTGCAAATTAGAAAATTCCCACTTGTATATACAGTTTTGTTGTCGTCGTTGTCAGTTTGCTTCTTCTTCTTCTTCTTCATTTGTTCGCAGTTCGTCGTTTGATTGGGAAACACAGGTCACCAGAATAGTTAAAAACTGTGAAATAACTTACAAAGTACGCACATATACGAGTATACACATACAGGTCTACATTTCTAGATAAGCTAATGGACTCCAACTCTAGCCTTGTTATTTTTCTAGATAGGACACTTCTTGACTTCTCTCTCGCTCTGTCTCTTTCTGCTCTTCCCCTTATACATACTAACAACGCAAGATTATGCGATACCACAGTTTCCACGCCGTATGAAACTGTACAACAACACGGGGAAAGTTGAAGTTCAATTTGAATAATAAGAAACAGTAGTTCTATAGGAGCAGCAACAGCCAGGCAGAAAACATTTAGAGAGCAGGAAGAGGGAAAACAATAACTTTGGTCGTCTTCTTATTCCCGTGTATTCTTATCCTTGAACATTTGCATAATACACAAGCTACCTCGGAAAATTCTGTGTAAAAGTTTCTCAATAATGTTTTTCTTTATCGTTTAGACGATGAAAGAGGGGCGATCTAGTTAGCTTCTACATATTAGAAAGACCTATATTTGTACAACTACTTTTGACCCTCCCAACTGTTGTCGCCTGGCATTGAGTTATAAATTATAAATAAATATATACACTTTAGAAAAAAGTTTTTTCAAGATGGCACATCAGAATAAAATACAAAAAAGGATGATGGGCCTAACTATAAATTTTGTATAAATTTTGTTAAATGCGTTTTATTACTAATACTGCCATAGTCATTTTAACTGAGGATTGAAATCAGACCACGAATTTTGCATTCCAAAAAAAGAAATATAATGCATGCAGAGAAATGAAAAATAGAAATACATGCATTGCTACGTTAAGCACTGTTTAAACAATGAAATTATGCGAGAGCATGGACAGTTTTGCCCTGGAATTTGTCTCATTGCATTGCTTTTCAAATTTCAAGCCAGTTTCCTTAAGTAGGTTCTGTCAACTTAGCTCAGCTGAACCCAACCCAGCTCAGCCCACAGTCTCTTATTCATTAAATCAAGGAGAGATTTCCATTTGGTTCATGTTCATCCTCCTTTTTATTTTTTATCCGCTTTTCTCCTTCATTATTATTGGAGTATTCATAACTGTTACTATTATTGCGATGACTACCATTATTCTTATTCTTATTTTTACGAGGCTCATGGCTCGGTTTGCTCACGATTCTTTCACGTTAATGGGAACCATCATCCTCCATTATTCTTTTCACACGGATGTACTTCCTTCCTTCCTCCTTTTCCTTTCTTTCCCTCCTTTCTTTTTCGACAAGGATGAATCTTCCCATTTTGTACGGGAGGTGAAAGCCTACTTTTTAAATTTGGGGATGACAGCAATCGTTTTTCAAATCTCTCCTCCCAGAAGAAAAACCAGAAAACCGAGTGGATCATTTTTTACTATGGATTACGTACACGTACAAGGGAATCCGAAATAATTCACAGTTCAGCATTTTAACCTAAAAATAAGCAGTGCCTCCCAAAGCCTTCCAAAAGTTCAATACTTCATTGTTCAATATTTTTTGTACTCTCACGCGAGTAGAAAGAAATGGGTTTCTTTCATTTCACTTCAGTCCACGAAAACGCTCACATATACCTTTGCAAGGGAAACGCTATTTTAATTTACTTTATGTACAGACTGATCAAGTTTAGTTTCATGCTTTATTATTAAACAATTATTAAATTACATACGTATGTACACAAGTAAACAATTTACTTTGCATATACATGTTTACAGAAAGGCTGCAGCCTGCGTTATCAGTCTATTATTTTTAACCTGGACTATAGTTTCTCCTAAATCATCATTAAGCAAGACCGTAAGCTTCACATTATATTTAGCACTAAATATAGACCTACTACACACACCATGTCTCCACAATGCAATGTATTATGCAAAAAACAAATATTTACAGACTAGAAATAACAACTAATAGTTACATTGGAACTTGAGCGCGAGCTTCGTTTCTCTTCTGCAATTGAGTTTTCATTTTATCCGAAAGCAAATAAATATGTATGTATGTATGCATGTACCGTGATTCTCGCTCGCTCGCGTACGTGTAAGAACGTTTTACTTCCAAGAATGAAAATCAGAATATTTCGCCTTAACGTGACCATCAAGGCAGAGAACCGGGAGAGAAAAAAACGAAAGCAATGGACTGCGATTTTATTTTACTTTTTGTCTTACAGCCTACATACACAATACACATATACATATTCGTACACACACACACACACATTGGTTGGTTTGTTCTGGTGGCACAGTGGAGTGGAATTCACATAAGAAGAATAAGTGGAATTCTTCCGCTTGCATACGTATTCTCTTCGCTCGGTCCCGCTTTTATGTCGGTCGGTGAGAAAGTCTGAGAATCAATCTGTGTAATAAAAAATTTAGAGAAAGTTGAAGCTGCACTTAAAATCCAGGAGCTTGCTCCTCAATCATATTCCACAGTACAGAAAATACCTCTCCCCGAGGTATTTGCTCCTCATAAAAATTTTATTTTACCTTCTCTATCTATATTTTTTATTCTCTTCCTGCTCCGCTTCACTTGACTTGACTCACTTCACTCTTGACCGACCAACCCACTCACAACGCTCAAACTCAAACTCACCATCGCGTCATCGGACCAACAATACAGCCCAATATAATGGGATAGCCTGGAATCGAATGAATGGCTTTGCATTTAGGATTGGATTGAGCTAAAGTGACCTGCCAACTACGCCTGCCAACTCTCAATTTCTTTATTTTTTTCCAGAGGAAAGCAAGTCAAGAATTTAGAGGAAAGTAAACGTAAAAGTACAGATTACACCGCAGGAGGGAAACCTTAGAAAGCGCGTGAATGTAAAAAAACTATCATAGAATGATCAAATGAAGAAAGAAACAAGCCGGTTCTCTCGGCGTCTGCTTTTAAAACGGGAAGACATACATACATAGATGAAGGGAACAAAGCAAGAGGAGGAATACGACCAAGAAGTCGAACGGATTATATACAGTAAGTCTTATTTATATCAGAGCCATTAGCTACTTAATTTTGAAAAAAAATTTCATAAGAAGGCAAATTGTCATTAAGCGTCTCAAGTATATTTAAAAAAAGTTTCGTTAGTCAAACCGTAAAATTACTCATTTAAGAGCATGCTCTCTTTTTCTCGTATTTTGTCTCGTTCTTCAAATTTCAGTCAAGTCAGTTCAGTTCAGGTTGGCTCAGTCAGCCGAATACTACAGTCCAATTTGAAGTTGAAGAGATCAATATAGTTATATGCAAGGCTTTCTGTATGCATCAATGTATATAATATGTAGTTGGAAGGTATACATACAGAATAGAATAAAAACTTGGAAAGTGTAAGGCCAGAAGTCTAACTCTAATCGTAAGGAAGGAAGAAATAAAGCAGGAGAGTGAATTTCTGCTCTGTGGCTATGCGTCTGATAGAAATGAGTCTGAATCCACTCTTCCTCTCCTTCCCTCATTCTCTCTTTCATTTTTCTCCTGGTTTTGGTCTATTGTATGACTGGAATTATCGTCATCGTTCGACTACACCGTTCGTTGTGAGAGCTTAGTGCCGAACTACTTATTTCTATAGTGGTCGTTTCGTACTTATAAACCAATCGTAAAACTGTAGAAAATAGAGTAGACCACGATTTTCCGTATTCCTCTTGTTCTTTTATACAGCTACCTTACGTACCTATGTACTTCTGTATACTGTATACATATACTTATAAAGCAGGAACGAACCTGAGCTACTGTCTGCTGCTTGCTTGCTTGCTTCCTTACTTGGCTGTCTATCTGTCTTGGTTCTTTTTTCTTTCTTCCTTTCTCATTTCTCTTCTCTTTCTCTCCTTTCCTTTATTTTCTCTCACCATACGCAATCTACAAAGCAAACGTATGATAACTACAAGGATGAAGACGATGCCAGAGCAGGACTCTCTTGTGAGTGGGAAGTCGAGCCAGCCATGCATCAAATACATCATCGGTGCTTCATCGAGCTTCCTTATCCCGATCCTCATCCCATGTACGTATGTACGTCTGTATGTCTGTATGTGTGTATGCATACATGCATCTCTCATCTCTCCTTTTCCTTTTACTCTGGGCCCTCACTTTTCTAGTCTCGAGACTTCTTTCTCTCGTTTTCGCGCACTCATCTCTGAACTTCAAATAAAAAAATTCTTATACATCCCCAAGTGGACTCTCATCTCATCTCATCTCTACTCAACTCATCTCGTCTCGTCGTAGAGTCACTAGAATACCGTAGGAAAATTCTCCCATTCCCATTCCACTTCCAGCTCCAGTAAATGAACCTACGAACGAGCACAAACATCCAAGTCCACTTTTCTGTCTAACAAAGATATGTATAACATGTACAGCATGCATATTGCATGCATGTATGTATTCTTATGTACTGCATTTTGGGAGAAAAAAAATAGGTGCCTCAGTCATCATATCGTATCAGACGCATATGTATATGGAGTTTGTATACCTGTCTGCATATAACTGTGTGTGTATCGGCATGGAGATTTATTCACCTTCCATCTGCTATTTACTTTTATTACTATTTCCTCCCCATACATATACACACACATACATAACATATATAATACAAAATGGGGAGATGTTCACTATTCTTGGAAGCGACGAGGCAAAGGTACAAAATAGACAGCTTATGTATGTAACTACCGATGAGTATTTATTTATCCTCTTGACTCTTGACCCTATTCCAGTTTTTCTATCTCCCTTTTCCCGCTCCCCTCTTTACATACCCCTTTTCTTGTCTATTAATATACCCCTCCACTCGCAAATTATTTTTTCTCCTGAAAGGTTTCCCCTTCACATGATGGCTGAGGAACTTTGCAAACTTCATCCAAGATTTATTGCACTTTTGACCTTTCCCCATAATACACTTTATTTATTGTGTGTGCATCATGTGTAATATTTCTCAATTTTGAATAATTATTCCATATTTCTGATGCCTTACTACGTTTGTTAAACTATCGTAGTATTACATACAGATAAAGAAGGATAACGTTGAAGATCTATAATATATAATGTACATTGTATAACATGTAAGTTATGAATTTAAAATTGTTGCTTTATTTATCACCGGAAAAAATATTGACTGTAGTATAGAAAATGATGTCATTCCGATGAATTATAATACATATAGCTCAACGCTCATGTACCGCTGAAAATGCAATGCATCAGGGTAGCATGTAATGATATGTTAATATCCTGACTTGTGTATGTAAAATGAGATGGGAAGCCCATTTTTTATACAAATATATCTAGTTGAGCATCATAGATTAAGACGCGGACGAAAACTTGACTGCGACTTTAAGCTGGAATTTGAATGCATAATGAATGGGCTCACACAGGAAGGAAATGCAGTTAATTTTAATTTTCCTGGTGTCCGCTTAAGCTTCTCTTTGTATATTTTGTATATAAAGTATCTAATACACCTCGATGCAAAACATCCAGTCTGCGCATATTTAGTTTCTCCCTTTTGTACTTCGTGTACTCTAATATTCTCGTGCTCTCTCCCTAATTCATACGTACACTATTTCCAAGGTAAAGAGGAAGAACAAAAAGTAAATGAAGAAGGAATATTATCATTCTTATTATTATTGCTGCACATAGGTGAAACCTAAATATAGACCAAAGACAAAAGGCAAAGATGGAGAAACGGGAGGAGGTCGATTCCACTTGGTCTCAGTCTGAGCCTCTGTATGTATTTCTGAACGTAGAGGTGGTCCAATTCTGGATCTCTATTAAATTTGCATGTTTCGAAACAAGCATTTTACAAAGGAGGATGATGGAAAAGACTTTCACAACATCTCTCTGCTACACACAAATATATGGCTAGATGACTATACTACATTATACATGTATAAGGTGATGATGATATTAATAATAATGATAGAGAAAGGAAAATTAATGCATAAGGCTAAATGCCTCAGGCTCAACGAGAGCGCAGGTATTCTAATATTGCACATTGTGCCACACTGTGTTGTGTTTTATTTTGCTATACAAACCATATCAGCTATATACCCAAGTAAGCCCGGACTCCAACGAACTGATGGTAGATTTGGATGGGTAGATATGCCTATCAAGAGAAAGTGGGAAAGTGGTGGCGAAAATAAGGTAAGGCTTCTTTCTCATCGTATATGGAAAGTCGAGGTGACTTCTTGCTGTGTGTATATATATGCACTGGGAAGAAGGGTTGATGCGTGTAGCCGTGTAAGTAATTGGATAGAAGTAAAAGGTAAAGTGCCTTTATATCATGCTCGCATACAAACCATACGGACGTGTACATATTTATGTAAATAAACTTCCAGTTTTCCTCCTCGAGTGCACTATTAATGCTACTATACATATACAGTATTAAACCTCGAAGATTATTTTGTTCTTAGATGTGAAAGTCGGTACATACTTTCAATTGCGTTAGAAACGTTCAAAAAACTTGCATAATAAAACAAAAATGTTTGTGAATTGGTGGATTGTGTAGTTCTTGGAAAAGAATCGCACACGAGCTTTGGTCGAAAATTCCATCATGCGTCATATATTTACATCTCATAAAATATTGATATAGATGTTCTCCTCAATTTCGCATCAACAGCAAACCAAAGTATCATCATCTCATATTTATAAAGATTGCATAAAGTTGTCATGGAGACTTTTGTGCTTTTAGATCAAACCATATACAAAAATGTCGTGATTTCACAAATTGAGATTTTCTAAAAAAGAGTTGTATAGTTTATGCTCTTCAAAGTTCAGTCCAGTGAACCAAAATCTAAAAACGGAACTCTCCATTCAATATTCAATAAATACATACACTACAGATCTATTTCACGCAAGAAAACTACCTGCAAGCTAGCTGCTTGTCAACATTTCCTCACTTTGTTGGCGGTAGAACTTCATATAAACTTTGTATGTCAAGGTTAAATTTTAATTTCGGGTGAATAAATACAGCCACTCTTTCATTATCATCATCATCATCCTCATCATCGCGATTGCAGTGACGAGCAGGTGAAAGAACCGGTAAGAGCCAAAGCCTAAACCAAAACCAACACCAAGCGAGGAATTTTAGACACGAGTTCCGGTTAAACTTTTACCCAGGTTAAATACAATATATTGCTGTTTCAGTATTAAGGAATCTATCTATTACTTAATATTTGGAATGTCTGGAGTCTAGAATTTAGGATGAACCGAGGTTTATAAGTCAGGCAAGCTCGATTTAGTCTACGAAGGAAATTCTCAGCGTACACAGTATGTATACAAAATTTGTTGGCGTTGAGACGTTTTGTGTATGTACGACGTACGTTATATATAGCACACAGCTTAATGGCGAGGGAAAGAGAAGGGAGGCCGCAGACGAAGAGAGAATTGCGGGCGATCCACTGTACACTTATTCCTATTACTACCTACCTCCTACTATGTATGTGCATATGTATAATGTACACGCTTTCCTCGCTTTCACTCTCCATGCATCATTTTGATGTGACATGAAATTAGAAGCTGGAAACTGATACTATTAATTTTAATTTGAGCTCTCCCGCCTCTCCGCTATCCACTCTGCCGTTCACTCTCGTGGTTGGGCATAGTTTGAACTCTAACTCTACATAGGTATACTTCTACATACATAACACGCTTCTTCAACAGTAGATCCAAAAAGTCAACTCGCCTTTTCTCTCGGCTCCGCGCTACTCAAATGTATAAATATAATCGTGAGCTGAACACACCAAGCCTAACCGAAGGGAAGCACCTTTTGGGTTCATACGACGATGGGTTCATACATCTTGTTTCTTATTTTCACACACAGTGGATTCTCGTCAAATGACTTGTGAAAATCCAGTGCAACCCAAGTCAGAACCAAACTACCTACTACATACCTTAACACTTTACACTTTCATCCGTGCCTTTTAGATTCAGACTGGTTCGCCTGCCTACTCCCCCTTGACTTTCTCCACATTTATGAACGGATAACGTGAAAAGTTACTCAGGTTTACTATGTCTGCATGTCTGCACACATGTATACATATATAAGATACATTCTCTGCTGACACACGCAGTTGTCGAGATTTGTTGGTATGTATAAAAACACAGACACACACACAACTCTACATGTAAAATCCGTCAGGTTGTAACGTAAGTCAACTTCGATTTTACCTTGAAAATGAAGAAGAACGATCCTTTCATCCACACAGATACACAACCTAGATATTAGCCATACTGAAACTAGTTATAATATTGAGATAAAGCCAACTTTCGTATTCACTATAATATAATATAGAACTAACATGGAAAATTTTGAGCGGGAGACGTATTGCAATAGTAATAATAATGATTATTATTATGGTTGTTAATATTGCTGTGCTCCCCGCCAAGTTTTACCCACTAATTACGTACAAAGGCCGCCAGTTAAATCCACAACACACTGGTTATCGGCGAAAACCCGTCGAAAATGGTATTAGTTCCTTTCATGTGTTTTCATGCTCATACTTACAATTAGCTGTAGAAGAAAGAACCCGTTTAATAGTGAGATTTGGCAGCCTACAAAAAAATATTATTGTGCTTTTAAATACCATTACTTGCGGCTTAATTAGAGAATGACCCTTTTAAAAAATTTTAAGCTTACAGTAGTTATTTAAAACGTGGAAATTTTAAAAAATGCCAAGCTTCTCTAATACAATACATGTTTGCATAAACTGATTTGGTACTTAAAATGCGGACTTGATGAAAAGCTAAAACACTCTTTAGAATCGAAATGAATCTTCTAACACGCATGTACATTGTACATAGTGCTGTGTTTAATGAAAGATATAATTTATGATTTATTTATTTATTCCAACGGCAAATTTTGCCCCCGTCAAAGAAGGTCCAAAACGAAAAAGGGATGGCTGCAAATATTGAAATTATATCATTGTCAAGTTGTGACAAGGCTTGGAGTCGACGAGAGAATAATATAGCGGACTGGTGACTACAAAAAAGATAGCAAACGGAAGGACAGGGAGTTGAGCCGCTTTGATTTTGATTTCCAGTGAGAGACATTCAAATCCAGCAGAAAATTCGAATTCAAATTTCGTATGCAAGGATTAATTTGTTCAATAGACAGGATAGAGAAAAATGTCAGACTTTCGCTCTCCACAGGGAACCTATCAGCCATCAACTTTGACTTTTCTCCAGCCCAATCCAACTCAAGTCAATATTCTCCTCCCCTCTCTACTCTACACTCTATGCTCTATGTATACACAACACAGACTCAACTGTTTCTGACTAGCTGGGGAATTTCTCGATGGAGAATACAAATCATGGAGAAAATCATGATAATAATAATAATAGCAATGAAGATGACTTAAAATATTCTACGAGAGTAATCTCTAGCTTGCTTGGTTCTCGACTGAGCGTACATTTTCCATGAATTGTAGCAATAAATAATAAAATATTGTAGTTGAAGAAAGTCAAAAGTCAGGCATCTTGATATACGCGTATACTTACACACAAAATATGGATATGTACGTATGTATTGTATATTTATATTATTCGTCACATACATTTCGAGCTCTTGACATCACAGCAAAATGTTTTGTCATAGTTTGAATCGTACTAACACAGACTTTCAAATCATCTTGCTGTCACCACAGTAGGTACATACACAATAATACACACGTACATACAAAAGAGCTGGTGCTTGTCTAGTGTCTAGATAGATTTTAAATTTTCTACAATAAGAATTCAGATAACTACCGCATCGCCTACATTTTATTGTATTTGATCGCCAAATGCCACAGGGCAAAACTCAATCCAGGAAAATACAAATCAGAGACATTCAATGCATAATAAATAAGCTGGATTGAGTTTCGCTCTATTTACATTTCAAATATGAGTTACACAGTACAGCTCCTTTTTTCAGATTTTAATAATACTTTTACTGTTAAAATATTGCGTAAGATGTAAATTTTCTTTGATTCTGGGGTTAAATCTAAATCTACGTGCGCTTTAGCCTTGTAGCATTGTTCTTTTGTGTTTTGGAAAAATATCCCTGGTTTGTGGTCAAATACAGTCAAAGTTGCAGATGAAAGAGCAAGTGAAATTTCTGAACTGGAGTTTGTATATTATGTATATGTATGTAAATTGTACATTGGAGTCGGAACTATTAAAACTTCCCCCTTTTTACTAAACCTGATTATGCACACGCAAAGACTAGATTGAAGCAGAGAACGACAGCCATAAGAACAGAAGGCTATCATTACAATTACGATTACAGTTACAATTAAAAGCAAGTACACAGCACAGTCGACTGGAGCTAAATGGAAAATTTCCTAAAGAGTTTGACGTCACACCAACGGCTACCAACTAATGCCACTCCTTTACACAATTGTTAAATGGACACTCATTAGAATTTCGCCTCGTGGGTCTGAAACTATTAGAGAGTTTGGACACAGGACGAATAATAAAATATTAATTGTGTTGTTCTTTTAGATTTCCTATTCTATTCAAAATTTTGGTTTCTTTTACACAGGTAACCGTTTTTTTTTTCAACGGCAAATTAAATCTGATTCCTCATAACTTGTTCATGTCCTCCACAACATTGGGACTCGTTTGACGCGTTGTGAAAAACTAGGTGTAGTTTTCCCTGCAAAACCTCTGTATTGTAAAATTACGGGGTAAAGAAACTTGAAGCAATTTATTTATCCACCCTGTACTTTATCCACGACTAACTATTTGACTAAATAAATCTACACATTTACAATTAAAATTGAGTTGCCGTGGCCGGGCTTGACGTGAGTAAGTACTTTGGTACAAATTGTAAACATTACAAATGGAAGTCCAAGTGAAAGTAACATTTTATGGGAGATCAATGCTTTTTTCTCTTGAACATCCCGGAAACCGACCGACAGCCCAAGTACACATCCTTTTTTATTTTGTCCAATTCACTTTGTCTCATTACATTTACATCGTCAATCGTCCTTTGGCTTCATGACTGTACCTTGTACGTTGTACATCGTACCGACTGTACACATGTTATGCACACATCCATGTACAATGTACATACTGCCTATATTGCATTTCATTAGAACGGATTGTGGTCAAGCAATTTCATTGTGACTCGAGGCTCACATTTCTACGTATTCTGTTTTGTACAGTTAGTTTGAGAATACAAAAAGTTTTCGTACAACTACATACATATACGTGTGTCGTGTACAGTGTACAGATACTTTGATTCGACGAGGATCAGCTCATCTAAAAGTCTAGCGGAAGCTCCAGGTCACAGGATGATCAAATAAAATACAAGAGTTGGACTGGACATAATTTAGAGTACAAGGGAAATAAAAATACCGAGACAAAAACAAAGCCAGAGTTATGCTGATCAAATGTAATGTAATGTATTCATGTCTCCGTCGACTCAATGCTGAAAGTAGGATGACTGTACTTTGAACATTCAGCAGTCTCCTAATAATTATTTACTCCATTTTCTTCTCATAGGTCTCATAGGTAAAAGGGATAGCCTTTGGATACGGCAGTCTCTGACTTTATACAACAGACATCTGTAACTTTTCCCGCTGTACTATACGTTCATTTTGTTTGGTTATTAAGTAATATTACGTTTTACGTACACAGTATTGGATGCAAACAATAATTTCGTATACAAATTCATGTACCTACTGATACTTTCATGATTTTGCGTAAAACAATAATTAGACTTTACTAATAATTTTCGTTGTTCCATAAACAACGTTAATAAAGTTTTTGGATGTGGAAAAAGTAAAAGACTTTGGGTGAAAAGTTTTTGAGAAATTCAATTCAAATTTTCAACATTACACGGCCACAAAATTAGAAGTATGTAAATACAGGTCAACTATGTTTTGCAGAAGGTATCGTGACCCATACACGTACAATGAAACAATATGAAATTCCTTCTCAGAACAATGGATAATGTCAAAACTTTTCTACCATAAAGACGTGTATTTGTAGGTAGTCAAAAGCCGTGGAATTATTGTAAGTCACGGGAGAATCGTACACAAAGAATTTATTTTCAATTTCTGGAATTCCCATCCCATTCAATTGTTTCTATTGAAGAACGTCCTTCAGCTGTCAATGTTTGTCAAATCCAAGAAATCTGATTTCTCACAATCTTCATTTTTGCGAAATCCTAGTAAATTTCTATGTCAAAAATTCACTCATAGTAAAAGGAGACGCAATAAAATGAGAAAAAAAACCAGTTGAACAGTTTCACTTTTGCTAACGTGACGAAAAAAAATAACTATAAATTCCAAAAGTACAAAGATGTCTCCAATCTCCGCGAACTTGGAAAGTCAAGTGCACCGTTGAAACTATGATATGTATGATTTGATGGTGATGAGACATGATATTCCCTGCTTGTCGTCAAGGAATATATGCAACGCAATATCGAATCCACTCTTTTACATTTTTATTCTCAATGTAGCCCGAGTGACTGATCTAAAATGTGGAAAACATTGTGGAGAAAGAATGTAATATCTCGTTGGCTGACTGGTTGTATTTGAAAAGCTCAATTCAATGCTTCCTCAAAACGCATGCATAGTGTACAGTGTACAGTGTACATGGTATTGATATTACTTCCACCGAAAAAAATGTCTGGTGCTGCTTCTTTTCATTTTTTCAAAGAAAAATAGAAAAATCAAGGTAATAGTTATACGTATCCATGCACAGGCAGATAGATAGATATAATCGCCTCAAGGATTCGCCCATTGAAATTCCACAGACAGTCCGCCGATCTCCCATCTTTTTTTTCTCCGTGTTTCTCGCACACACATTACATTACACACAGCCACAGCTCATATTCGTCGACGGTCCATATGAGTGTAAGGAATGGTTTGAATTCTATAGAAAATCGACCTAAAAATCTCTCGAATTGGAAAACTCTTTCAGCCATCAGTCAGTAGTTTTCTTACATATGGCGAGTAAAAGTATTAAATTCTACCCAGTCACGCATTTTCTTCCTCCTCCTTATTCTCTCCTCATCACATCACATCGCAGCATCGTAAGGAGAGAAAGGATGACGATGACGATGGCGAACCTATCCAAATCGCAAATCGATAATAGATAGAAACGGAAAGAGACGAAAAAATAGCTCGGTATATTATATAGATACTACACAGATAGGGAACGACTTCCGTGTATAATGAAACGACTCGCAAGGAGAGGATGAAAATAAAAGTGAAAATTGAAATACAAAAAATACCGATCAGCATATTAATCTTATCCTTTCATCTTTCACCTGCTTTCCACAGGAGTAAAAAGATAAGAGTGAAAAGTTTAAACTTTGTATGTACACATTACACAGGTCGCTTGTTCACTTATACATAAGATATACATGACCCATTTAGAGGAGTTTAATTCACTTCATTCTTTATCATACATTGATGGCGATCGAAAACCTAGCGGCGGATTTACATCCATGCATGTGTCTCGCTTCCATCATCGCTTTAATGTATGTATAGACTAGGAAAATTTGAAAAACAGGAAGGAATTATATTGATGTTGTCAAGTCAATATACGTCAATGCCTGTTGGGTATAGAAGGGCGAGGAGATTTTGAGAGAGCGTATCAGACTGTATAAACATTAATGTATATTCATCTGCTTACCATAACCAATGTGTGTATAAAGCTGTTACAGTTTTCCATGAAAAATATTTGCATTCATTTTCTATACATGTCAAGATGCTCCTCGTACCCCGTAACATAATATGTATGTATTTAAATACGTATCCATGAAAAAATGGACCCGTATTTATGCTTTATGCTCGCACATAACAAGATGTAGCTGTACTTTACATATAGTTTTTATTAGAGTTGGACTTTACGACTAAAGATTGAAAGCAATCCTGCCAATGTTCCTCCGAAATTTCTTTTCAAGTGTATTTCCAAGCATAAAAACCAATCTCATAAATTACATGGTATATTTTTCATAAAATGTCAATTAATTCCAAATTTTTTCCAACATCAAACATTAGCTTTTGAGAACGGTTATTTGATTAGAACTGGAAAAAATTACCCGCAAATATGACCAGTAACACGAAATGAGGATAATGTGCCTTGGAATATTTTAGAAATGAAGCAAATGTGTAATTTGTATGTAAACCTAAATTCCTTTTGGGAAAAGAAATAAAAAAATTTTGGCAATATAGGCAATAGGCAAGTACCGTCTGATAATCTGAGATGTGAATGTGAATACCTAATGAAATCAAATTAAGATGAGAGAGCGCTTGTATAACTGAGTGAGGAAGAGTACAGAGATAGTTTTCACATTAAATTTATGGGATTAAGACTGGTTCGCTTATGGAGCGCAACCACTGTGAACAATGAGT
>JAQIVE010000848.1:0-30647 GCA_034698285.1 Sminthurinus bimaculatus | reverse complement strand
TCCATATTTCCATGGCCTTTTTCTCTGAACCAAAACCTTGTCAATATCCCTAAAACTATGGCATCCGGACGGGACTGAGAAAAGAGTCCTTATTTCTTAGAATTTTGTTTTTTGCGGACTTCGCCCACAAAACCAGTGGATTTTCCCGCAACAGCGGCGCTCGCATGCTCGAGCACAAAAATGATGCATGAAAATAAGATTTCTGCACCATCGTTCGGCTTGAATTTTGTTCTTTGAACTTCTTTGTGCTTCAATCCCATCATTTGAAGGGCGGGATTACTTGTATAATGTATATTGTACACATGTATTATTTATTATTTATGTGCGTTCTATTTTCTGTGATTTCACAGGTCAAGTTGCCAATATTCTTTTAGAAGAAATTCCTATTTTTAATGAAAACAGTGCCGCGCGTCGCGTTAGATCGAGCCATATTACAATACCCTGCGCGTATCAAGCTGGTAAATTTGATTCTTTTTTCAAAGTTTTTAACTACCTCTCTGATTTTGCTTCGTAATTTTATACCCGAATGGCACTTTTTGCATTTATTTAATACTTTTTTGCACAAAAATTGCAGGTATTACAATTTTTATACGCCGTGATTCCCCCTTTTGTCAAAAATTGATGGAAGAAGAATCAGGGCCTTAAGAAGTAAGTAATTTCAGAATTACAGTGATAAGCATGTGCATGGTTCATGTTGTACAAGGCTTTTTATTCAATCAATTTTGTATTGTGGTAGAAGTTTGAATCTAGGACATCTTGCTGAGTCAGTCATTCTGACCAGGTACATCTTGACGTGGGCAGGATTCCGAGAGGCATAATATCTCGATGACGGTACATTTTTCCGACGGTGTATTTTAACGGCAGTAATTTTTGACGACGGTACATCATGGCGAGGAAATTAAATCAAAGTGCTTTGGATTTTTTTGTTAAAAATCATATACTCCAGTAACTCTTGGCCACTAATGTAACCCAGGAGAAAAAGTTCGAAATGTTGCTAAAAATATCTCAGTATGTAACTTTTTTGTTTTTGAAAAAAAATTCTTACTTGTACAAAACACCAAGATACATTTCATAAACATTATTAAACATATTACAATTATCATAAGAATATCTTGCTCCAGAATGGTAAAACTATTTTCCCCCATTTTTTCTACTGACTTAATTTGTAATCCCTTACGACAAAAACGCCAAAGTTTGTATTAACGTCGTCATTATGTACCTTGTCAAAATGTGCCGTCGTCAACAGTTCTCGTCGTCAGAATGCCTTCGTCAAGATATACTTCTTCAGGATGCCCTATTCCCAAAAGTTTCTACAAATCAAATTTTTGTGTTGCAGGAGTTCTCATCAATACGCATCGATTCTCATTATACCGCAACAGATAAAAAACCGTCATTATAAAAAGCTTCTTTCATTTTATGTAATTTGTTATTATTATTGAATATTCAGCTTAGTTAGAGTGAGAAAATAATACTGTTATGAATAGTTATTAGTTACTTATTATTATATAAAGAAAGGTATATATTCTTGTCATTCTGTATAATTTGTAAAACACAATGTAAAGAAAGGGGCCTAGAAATCTTTACCATTTATCAGTAAGTCTCGTATAATATTTTCTGGTTTTTAAACCATTTGTGAAGATATTCCCTTATCTATAGTAAACTTTGTTTCCTTTGACTCTATACATAGTAATAATTAGTTTGTAATAAAAATTTAATATACGAAAGAATGTAAACAAAAATATATTACACTATGTATATTGAATGCTGTTACATGAGACAATACGCAATTTCATAACCTGCAAGTAGTTAAATTATAACTCAATCCGTTTTTTTGAAAACATTACACTAGTTGATATGTTATAGTGAGTCAGTGCTAAAACCATTACAATTTCCATAGTATATATAACCAATGCACATTTCTATATTATGAATGTTGTACGAATATCGAGGATGCAAGGATCGAATTTACAATATAGGTTCGTCCTTATATCGAAATACTTACATCCTCGAATGTTACATTATACTGGTGTAATTTTTCGAATCATTACTGTACACACGCGCATTCTACTAGATACTTTGCACTTAAGTGCTTCTACAATGGAACACAATGCAAATTCTAATTTTAACAACGGAAGTCATTTTCAGTAATTTACTCTCCTGGAATCTTGATTCAACTGGGAAATTTCATGGTTTATACCGCGCTGTAACAACTTAGTGTCAGAAAACGCAGAAAGTTGGATCCCCGTTAATACCCTAATATACACTACAGTATAATAGTTTATATTTATAAACTACCCTTCCACCATTCTACCTAATTAGATATTTTTAGGTTTAATCTTTGTTATAACTTTAGTAAAAAAACATCATATGAACATTGTATGAATTGAACGAAGCTTCACTAGTAGCAGAAAATGAAATACAAATTCTAATCAAGATCTACTTATAAGATGCACGATCAAATGTTTAAGTATACCACCAATTGTAACGGTATTCTTTTATTGAATTTTTTAACTTCCCAATCAACCGGCCTTACCTAAAATTTCAAAACTTTCATGCTCTTTATAATGTGTCGCAATGTTTTTATTTACAAAATCTGCAGTTTAAACACGGTATAAAAACTGTAAATAATAATGTAAATACATATACATTATTCAGTTGTGTACATCCATCACAGTAGTTCAACTGAAAAGTTTAGTGGAAAAAATGCTGCCTGCTTCTGGGGATAGGGTCCTGAAATTACGAAGACCTCAAGAAATTACACTTTATACTATATTTTATTTAATTATTGCTATACCATATACAGCCAAAACCTGAAACTTAAAAACTGAAAGAAAATAAATAAGTCTGTACAGTTTTGCAGATATAGATATACATACGATATCCATTCTTTCCTACACATACTAACTTATTTCCAATATTAAACCCGTTTTCTATAAACTGAAGGAGATAATTTATCCATTCCAAAGTTTAATTTTCAGTGCGTCAAATTCTCAGTTTATCTACATTTTGCATGTCATATTTGATATTATAAGCATTATGCAATTTTGCCGTGCTTTCTCAAAATATGCTGTACATTCATAATCATAATTCATAGGATGCAAACTTACTTACATGCAGCACAAATAATAATGCAAAGGCAAACTTCACCCAGTTTTTTTTGTTTTTTAGTTATTAGTATCGTATTTTATTTCGTGTTAAATAACATACTTTTTCGGAATCAGTTTTATAAGATGGCGATTGTTTTTGTTCTCTTGCCTTATTTCATTTTTAAATATATTGTAGAACAGGGCTCTACTCTCGATGATCAATGCAAGGTTGTGGCCTTACATTGTTTGCGTAGTTATAGGTTTTTTTGCACAAGTTGCCATTAAAAAATCTACAGCTACAGTACGCAGGCCATCGGAACCCGATGATCGGGTTGAGCCCTAATGTATAATATACATTAGGACATATATTATATGTCCTTGATAATCTGTAGAATCTGCTAATCTATAGAATAGCTAATATCTTCTATACATTAGCTAATATCGTTATAATTTTTCCACAGCTGACCTAACCTGACCTGACCTGACTTAACCTACCTTAAATAAATCTATAAATCAGATGTAAATTCTATAGAATATCTAGATAATCTTTAGATTAGCCAGCTATTCTATAGAATAGCCAATTCTATATATTATCAAGGACATATATATATTTAATCATTAACAATGTATGAATTTACTTATTTATATAATGTATGTATTCTGTATTAATATCTAATACAAGTAGCATGTAATTTAAAACTAAATTATTATATATAGCAATACACACATTATTATAGGTATATATTAATATTTAACGACAGTACACTATGTTAATTTCTCTGATTTTTATAGATCGTACCAAAGTATAACAGTATGTAGTATGTACCTACAAGCTTGTGGTAGCTTATTATGCATTTACTAGAAACTAAATACATACCAACTAATTGGTTGCTTTTTGTCAAAGGAGTTGTATCATACAGTCATTCATCCTACATTCATCCCTCAAAACGCATACCATGATGATATCGTATTCTGTATACTCTAAGGTTTAAATATAGTATTTTTTGGAAATGATTAGTGTTTTCATTCCGTTACACATAATTTTTTTGTAACACACAATGTAACGAATAGGATTTTATTTTCAATAGTTTATTCAATACTGGGAAAATATTTCTTGCTTCCACGGAGTATGTATATATTATGTTAGGGGGATTTTATACAAACCTAAGTATGCATTTAGGTTTTTACTCCTCATAACCGTAAACCGTATGAATGAACTTCGCGACGTAATAGTTATAAATATAATTCGATTGCATAATTAATTAGTTAAACGTTATTGGTTATGTATTTCTTGTTTTTATAAGCCACAATTTCAAAGACTGAAGACTATAATACGTAATATATTATTGTAATCGTACATAAATATTAATACACATACATATGTTTTAATTTTGTATTAGTTTGTTGGGCTAATGTTTCTCTTTTAATTAGTAAATGATTCTTGTGCATAATATAATAACATTCAGCTGTTTATAAAATAAAACCAACATTTATTGTTTAATGTTTAAATATAACCAACTGTAGAAACTATTAGAACGCACTTACACAGTAATTTGCGTGCTTTTTAACTTGAGGCGTTTTATTTTAAATATATGTAACAGTTCACCCAGTCTCCTGTTTGAGTTCATTTAAAATCCTATGAACCAACAAATGAACGATTTTGTCCAACATCTGTCTGTAGCATAAATAATGATGATACTACGCTTAAAGTAACATGTTTTGAGTAAATGGTCTTGAGAAAAATCACTATATCATTAACAATAATATAATCTCTAAACTCTCTGTATTATGCTCCTGGCTCTCATGTAATCTTGTTTTTTAAATTCTTATAGGTTACGATTGTCGACCTCATATAAAAATGACAACTACAAGTTTTCAGCACAATGCCAGGACTTTTTACTGATTATTACGTTATTAATTAAATAAATTAGCCGCAATCATTGCTTTCGTTTTTGCCGAGTAAGATTATGAGTTAGTGACGTTATAATATACGATTGAGATTAAATATCATACATTTACTGTACATTGCTATTTCATAAGTATAAACTTTGAAATTTAGTTATCGTCCTTGCCGTCTATAAAACACATCCATTTCCTACATTGTATTGCAAAAGGTATTTTGACATAGCTGTTTACGCTAACAAAACAAAAATAAAAATGCAGAATCTCCACACAATAAAATTATGTAATATACATATATCATGTGTACGTAAAACGTAAACTGCTTTTCTTTTTCATTTGAATCTTAGTGATAAAAACGAAAAAGGGGGAACTCCATTCTCCAAAATAGGTTTCACGTGTTAGGAACAAATTTAGTAAACATCATTAAAGACTCCATTGATAAAAATGGAATTTTGACAAAAGTTTTCATTCAATGTAAGGCAGATAACCCTATTAAATGGCTGAATCGGATACTCATTGACATATTTGTAATACCTACTATGAAACTATCGCATGAATAGTGGAAATCTCAATCATAAGGTTTCCATATACATGGTAAAACTAGTCATAAGAATTATTGTTATTACATACTATCCTAACATGCAATAATTGTAATTGTAATGGTTACTGCATTGTATTCTTTGCGTTTTAAACTACATACATAAAAAGATATTATACTTACATATAATATGTATATACGCGTAGAGTATAGAGTATAGATCTATGAAGAACGGACTTGACGTGTATACAAAAGTACACTATGGTCGATATCCCGTTCTTAGTTGTATTGTATAGTAGAAAAGTTTTGAAGTACATAATATTGTTTAACATTATACCAAATTATTTAGCTGTTAGAGCAGCAGATACAATCGTTGAGCAGTCAAATTAATTTTCACTACAAAAATTAAAAAACTGCATTTTAATTCCCATAAACCTTTCCTTTGTTTCGTTTCGACAAATACAAAAAACATGCTTCAGAGTACTCAAAGAATACTATGTTACATAAGAGCCAAATGGTAACACGGAAAAAATGAACCATTTTGAAGCTTTCACTTATTTCAGACTGCGTACTAATAAAAAGTAATTAGAATTTTATTTGTAATACATGGCAAACCAAAAAACTTATTTGTTTTTATCTATTATTAGGAAACAATAATAGTCATTGAATAAGTAACTTGAAAGTTCTTAATTTATCAGAAATAATAAACACTGCGGCTTGTTTTTTCCTATCTACATATGATATAGTAGTCTAATGTCAGTCGGGGCTACTTGCATCTTTGATCAGTAATAACAGTAAGTAACTGTTATTATCATCGTTTGAAAGTTAATTTATTTACCTTTAGTTTGTCGCGAAGATACAAACTACATGGGAAAAGAAGACTCATTTAGAGGTTTCGTCAAAAAAAAGCCTCTTGAAAAGCAATAACAATTATTGAAATTATTTGGCTTTATTCGAACAGTGTTATTACTTACTACTTACGCATTAGTATTAATGTGTGTATTTATATTCCTTTTTATGCATCAACAAAATAGGAATTAGTATACAGCGGTGTAACAAAATTTATTTAATTCACATCTTAGCTTAGACATACATAGTTTCGAACTCGCAGACATAAGAAACTATGATTTCCTAATACCTACTTTTTCCCCTACTATTTACTCTTTTAAGTACAAGCTAAAAACTTATAACAACCAATCATAGATTGATTATAATAACGATAATAACATAATATTTCATTTTTTACCGTGACCAAGACACAAGATGTGCATAGATGGTTGAGGAAATTGTATTAATATCTAATTGCAACACACCAATATTTTTTCCCTTTCCTCAGACGTGTAGCAATAAATGACTTTTAAAGCGTTTACACTTACATTAGTTGCTACAAAATTAACAGAACAATGCTACAATATATTTCAAATTATACAATATACATAATATAATATATTATACGTTAAATAAATGTTTAGATGTTTACATTCTGTGTATACATACTGGCCTGTTAGCAATCCGATGAATTATTTAAACTACTGTTCAATTTTTTCTTTTGTATTAATGTGTCTAGTTCTGCTGCCGCATCAGATCTAGAATCCTCTGTACAAAAAAAAAAAAAAACGAACCAAAATCATTACAAAATTATTCTACATGGCATTCAAAAGAAGAATATTTTATTTAATTAGAAAAACTGGAGTCTTACCATTCGGTCTATTAGGCGAACTCGACGTAGCACCCTTTTTACTGAGTAAAGAATTGAAAAAATTGGCCAATACTCTCTCCGAGCTTGTAGTATCTCCCTGTAAACCAGACACCAGACAATCATGATGTATTTTGTTAATCAATTAAATTAATGACCAATAACGATACCCAGTATATATAATATATACATACACAATGCATACGTCTTTCACACATGTAGTTAATAAGTAATCAATTCTGACAACTGAAAATTGAAAATTAGAGCTGAGTTTGAACAAACTTTTGTAAAAAACCAAACCACTTAACCCTTCCATATCCACACAGTTGAAATTTTTCACAGATGCATATTTTTATTATTTAGAGTCTTAATAAAATCTTGAAAAAAATCATGGACACTCAGTGGCCCGAGAGCTTTCATTTAAGCCTACTCGCGATTTTTTTCATTCAGTAGTTCCCGAGAAAAAAAATAAAATAAACAAACTCCCTGTATTAAAATTTTTTGTAAACAAACTCCATGGCGGGCGTATTGAGTTTTATATCGGTCTAAAGTAAAATCAATATTCCCGCTTGAACGAAATTTTCTCGATTGCCATAGAAAAAAATAACTTTTTCTATTTCAGTCGCTTTTATTTTTATGTCGATTGCGCATGCAAGTAACAAAAAAGCTGAGGATATGGAAGGGTTACACTGATGGCAAAAGTCGTTTTACTGTGACATCATGTTTTTGTTTGTACATATTACAACATCTCTCAATTGTCGATAATTTTGATTTTCCATTTTGTGAATACAGGTAGTATATTCATCGATTGAAAATTTCAATGCATCAAAACCACAGCAGCTATCCCTCACGAACTCTTACAGACGTCACCATGGATACTTATGAAAATACAACCAGAACAACATTATACGGTTCAGATTTCAGATGCAAAATCCCTGGTGATAAAGCACTGGAAGGAAAGCTTCATGCTCACTGTACATTGTACATATACAACATACAACAGTTTTTGATTAGTGGTGTTGAAAAATTTGTTTTTTTATTCTTGTTGTTGTTGTTTTTGAGAAAGATGAGATGCCGTCCAGTTATAGTACTTTTCACTGTCCCACTTTCACATTTCACATTTATTTGTCTGTCTGTCTGCATTCACGCGGAACGCAGACTGACATTAAACTTAATTCAAAAATCCTTGAGATGTATAAAATGTATATCATGATGTCATGATTGCCCTTGATTATTGAACTACTTTAAAAAAACTCAAAAGTTAAACTCTTTGAACCGACTTTTGCACATTACGCGTACAGTCAAAAAATGCTTTAACTAAATATTTAAGGGAAATTTGTAAACACAAAAACTGTTTGTGCATACGTATAGATAAGTATATTATGTACTTATGCTTATTGCTTATTACTTATTGCATATGCATGCATCTACAATCTATACACTTTACACTTACAACTAGACTATAACGTCTTTTGAAGGTTGGCATCATGCTTCATGATCAATAACTTATGAATTGGTGACATATGACATATGACTCAATAACTATGATGTATATTATACAACTCATTGGGAAATTCTGATGCATCGTCACTTTGATCATCCACTCTCATCTCATTATACCAATGATTGAACGCTTGAAAAACACAAACAGTGGAAATATTTATACTGTGTAATATGCTATACGTGACACTATAATCATCGTCATCGCCACCGTTCATCTCCCTCCCATGTAACATTATTATGTATTTATATGCATAATTGTTTCTCCCATTTTTCATATACATACGTGTTTAGTAATCTAAACGAAACCCAAATCGTAATTTTCTTTCTCGCTGTATATCCTTTATTAGATAAGTTTAATTATGAAATCCGCGCTTGGGTTGACCTTAACATTCGCCTAGAATCTTGTAAAAACCAGTGTAAAACATTTTCAGTCATTTTCTTCCGCTATTATTTATAATTCCTTTTCCATCTGGTGTACCATGTCATGGAGGGTCAAATCAAATAGTTTATGAACCAATACCAATTTTCTCAGTTTGACCAAAACAAAGCCAAGAAACAACAAAACCCAAAATACTTACAGTCTGCGTGTTCACTACTCACTATCATTTTTACATCACTCTTCACTCGAACGTTTCTAGTCTCGATATTAATTTAGTGCTTACGCTTAAACAGTTGCTGTTTTTCAAGCCTTCAAGTGTACATATCTTTAAAAAACTAATCGTAAGGCGATCTACTAAAATAATTTTATTTTGTCTTTAAAGGGTTTAAAGTTGTAAGTCACGTAGACAAATCCGTATAGACGACAAAATTTTTCAAAAAATCTTGTGAAAGGTATCTTTAGAGCATAGTCCGTGTAAGTAAAGTTTAGTTGCGGTCAGAAATAGAAAGTCCATAAGTATTAAGTATTGTGTACAGTCCATTGGGAGAATCGAAAAAACTGAAAGTGTCAAACAATAGATTTTACCCCTCTGGAAGAACTCTGGAAAAGAAAAACTTTCACAAGATTCAAAGAAAAGGAACATCTTAAACATGGTTGTAATTGTAAGTTATCGAAAATAGTTTAATTAAAGGGTACTTATCCGCTTATTGTTAGCATACATATTTTGGTTTATTCCCACCAATTTTTCTAATTTTAAAGTAATATATATCATAATTATTTATGTGATCCCTAGAGTTGGTGTGACACGAGGAGGAAGTTGTCCATTAGCACGGCGGGCTCCATGCACCTGTTGATAATCCTTCTTGTGATGGTGGTGGGGGGAGTTTTGTCCGAGGGCTGGACAGAATGTCGTCCGGATGGTCTCAATATTCGCTGCAAAAAACGAGGCTATGAAGCAGACACGCTCACAGTAATACAGTATTATACTGCTTACATGGCACCCTTTACCAATCCTTTTTAAAAATGAAAAGATAATGAATAAATGAATCTCTATGCCATGAAACATTATGGCTTTTAATAAATATCTTATATTTAAACAGGTAAACAACAAGCTACATTGTAGTGATGGCTCAACAAGTCACCCCGTGTACTACAACATTGCAGTCTACTACAACCGCTGTGGTAGGCCCAGCAAAAACGTTAAGAATTATACAAATCGTTACCTGAGGCCGTACGAAGCGTATTCCTATCATTTTGCCAAGGCGGATCCCGCAAAATGTTTTGAATATGTGATTCACACTTGCTCTCGAACCTCCCGCCCCATCAACTGCTCACAAGCCTTTGACATCACCACCTACTAAAACCACTATAACGCAACTATTCAGATACCTACTGTTTGTATAATATGATATACATAAGGAAACATTGTGATCTTTTCCCACATTTTAGATGTTTTTAGATGGGACTGTGCAAGATGTTTCCCGGAAAATTACGTTTTTTTACCTATCCGAAATCGGAATCTAATCTTAAATGTTTTTTCGTTAGCCATGCACGGAGTCATGAATAGTTTTTAGTTTTAACAAAACATTTAGAATCGCCTTGGTTACCACTACTTTGTATATATTTGTATATACTTTCATTTGAACTTTAAATGAAGGCACTTTTCCTTTGTAAATAAACGTTTATTATTCTTTCTCCTCAAGAAAAGTTGACATGTTGTCCTTTATTTTTATCCTTCTTTCACAATCGGCAATCATTCAATAATTGAGAAGACGGGCACAATTTTTTGTATTTTGTATACTTGATACTTCTTGACTTGACTATTTTGGATGTTGTGCTGTGTTGAGGAATATGTTAAGTTGAGATCAAATGAATATGTCTTGCAATCAGAGCTGACATTCAAGCTCCCGAGTGGGCCCTCATCAAATTATTTTCTCGATAATGATGGAAACGTGGTGATAGAAACTAAAGACAAGGACGAAAATGTTGGAGGGACTTCCAACACACAACCTGAACCTAGTGGAGGAATTCACGGGCTCGACCAGCCAACTAAAGCCGCTCCAAGTGACAGCCACCAAAGCCACAAGGATCATAAAGTCAAAGAAAGTTTCGAGCCCATAGAGCCTGACCTTGACCTTGAATACGACCACGACGTTCATCGAGATTCGGATGATTCCAGAAATTTGCACTATGCGGAAGTGTCCGCCGGTTCTCAAACTTTGAGGCAAGGACTTTTAAACCAAAATCGTAAATGTGGTCGCTCTTTCAATCCATGTGGCTGCTGTAAATTTGGAAGCCTTCGTGTTTGGTGCTTTGTCATGGCGGTGGTTGAAACGGTGGACAACACTATAGCTTAAAATACACAAA
Organism: Sminthurinus bimaculatus; assembly: GCA_034698285.1. Lineage (NCBI taxonomy): Eukaryota > Metazoa > Arthropoda > Collembola > Symphypleona > Katiannidae > Sminthurinus > Sminthurinus bimaculatus. The sequence goes on along the minus strand of JAQIVE010000848.1, from coordinate 19,176 downwards.
AAAGTTTAGGCATTGTATCCTTCAGGATTTGAGATTGATGTCCTTGGGGATACAATATACAACTTTTTATTGCTTTTACAGCTAATTTTTGCCTTCAACTTGACATTTTTGGTTCCCATTATGGCCCTGCTGAGCAAGCAAGTGAAGGAAATGTCGAAAAATTCCCATTTACACACCATGTCGTCACACCGCCGTTTTATGCAGCAACATTTCGACAGTGTGCAGGAACAATGTAAGCTCTTCTCCTCCTTATCATCGTGACATCATGATTCATGAGCTTGAAAATATCAAAGGATTTATTTAATTCTTTAATTTCATGACTTGATTGATTTCTGTTCTGACATGGCAGTTCATTTTTATCTGATGCTCACGGTAAACTTGAGTGTGGCTTTTATCGTCGCCATCCTTTGGAGTTTCAGTGCTGTTTGGGTAAAACAAAATATCACTTGCACAATTTTTTATATATATGTTTTAAAGTCACTTTTTAAAATAGTTATCCATTCACACAGGGCTGGAAGTATTTGTGCCTGCTCTACACTGTTCTCAAGACGGCAGTTTTGATTGCAATTCCTGTGTATGTTTTCGTGGCAACTTCCGCAGCCGTACGTTCTGGCTTTGCATTTTACTTGCTTTTCTGGCCCCCACAGATCTATTTCATCGTATGTGCCATCGGGCTTTTCACACAGTATCAAGCCGGAGTTTACAGCCGAATTCGATTCTACAAGAAGAGAAAATACTTGGGACCAACTATCACTCCAGAGGAGGAGCCACCGCCAGAAATTCTAGAGACTAGTGGAGTTGTACTACCCGTCACCCAAAGACACAATAGCTGAGACAATGGCAAAATCAAAGAGTCATCTGTTAACAATGAAAAGTCATGTCGGTGGCCATTTTTATCAATATTTTTTAGACTAGTTTGTTTTTCTTTGTTGATCGTTCTACATTGTCCAAATATTTTGTAATGTGTTGGCTATATGTATATCATTAAGGTTCTACTTATCCAATGAAGAGTTGAAACTTTTCAATAATGATATTATTATATTATGTATTATGAGCTCTGAATTCTATTAATGAAATGACTTTCTTATCGTTGGCCGTGACTTAAGTAATTAGTAAACTTTAAAAAGCCTTAATACCTACCTACCTATTTTACCCAACTTATTATTAGATTAGGTGGGCTTTTAACGCAAGCTCCTGATGATATTGAATTGAAACATAATAATACGATTGTAAAATAGGATCATTATTTATGATGGTAATAAATATATTTTGTTATTATTGCCCACCATAAAACGCAAATAAAAAACACAAGTAGTAAAAGAGTTAAGTAATCATAATTATTTAAAAAAATTAGTCAGCCGTTTCCACTCCAAGCATAACAGAATTATCTCTTTCACTTTCTTCCAAATTTCGGATTTGCTCACGTAAGAAAAGAATTCGTTGCTCCTGATGAAAAAACAATCAAGTTGTAAATTATAGACCTGTTATTTTTTACTTTATAGTATCGCTAAAACATAATATTATTATCACATTATTATAAACTCAATTTTCTTTATTGGTAATTGGTATCATTTTGAACTATACCTGCAACGTTGCCTGTATATCCGTCAGGCGAACTAGACTTCGAGCCATTTTCAATTCAGTAGATACTTTAGATAATTGAATTGCGCTAGCTGATAGTGACTCTTCTCCTAATTTTGTAGCCTGTATTAGAAATTTAAAATGTTTAAGTAATTTAGAATAAAAATCCTTTTCCACTAAAACCCTTTTGGACGGTAGAATAATACAAACAAGGATATACTTAAAGTTCATTTAAATAGCTTACGTTGCGTGATCGTTTAAATGACAATACTTAACGACTGTTCCTTTGAAAGGGGGTGGAAAAAGTTTCAAAACTTATTTTTATGGGGATAGTCTATCGGTTTTTTTGGAAATTTTAAAACACTGCCAATGCACAAACAAATATTTGCCAATTTGTGGGGAAATTAAAATATTTGAACTTTCCGTTTGCAAAAGGAAATTTTTTATCTCCTCTGCGAATAGTTCATCGTAACTTTCACGTAACCTATTCAAGTTAACTCTGGATTCGCATTATATCGTTAAAATCTGCTATAATAAATATGGTCTTCTTACTTGACGTTCGGCTGCATCACCAGGTAAATTTTTGACATGGGCTACAAGATCTTCACGATAATCTGCAAAATGTAGCAAACAAGTTTCAACATTTGCATTAATACTTTCAACAAGTAATTTTTTTATTCACATTTTTTTATTCACATGCAACGGCTTGCGCACATTGAAACTGACGGCAAAAAAATAACAGAATAGACAAATTTTGTTTTGATAAATTCTTTCTTTCTAAGATATGCCAGATGCATATTTTTTAACCAATTTTTACCTACATAATATATAAATAGTCATACTCATGGTTATTTATATCTTCGGATGAATTTTCTTTTTGCATTCTTGAAATTCGAGGACAATAAAAAACACATTAAATATTTATATCATAATATACTGTGTATATTTTTTTATGCTTACAAAGGGCTAAGGAGGATGGTAAAGGAGCTAAAGCGGACGATCCCGATGATCCAAAGATTTCCGTCTGATCTGAACCTAACGCTGAAAGCCTCCCCATGGAATTTACACCAGCACCTCCAACTTGGCTGCTTGTTTCCCCTCCGTCTTCTACAAAGTCAGAATATTCACATTTCAAAACAGTGTCTCTTTTTCAATATTAATTGGAAACTAAACTTTTTTACTGTGAATGTATAATATATGAGTAAAATTAGTAATCAATTCAAAATTACAAAATAATGTACCATTATTTTAAGCAATGAAACAACACATGAGAATGAATACATTAATATGCAATAAAATGTTGTATACTATAATATAATAATAGTTGTTCTTACGTCGCTCAGGAGTTCCATCTTTGTCCCACGGACTTTGAGATCTGTCATCTCGTAAATGGGAGCGAGACCTTTCAGTGAGTTCTCTGACCGGCTCTCTGTCTCTATCTCTTGGCCTTCCACGATCTCTGGAGTCTCCTCGACTCCTTCCACTATCTCGAGTATCCCTATCTCGATTAGAATTGTATCTATCTCTAATTCCATTATTGTTTCTGTGGGATTTTGAGTCGTGGTCATTGTGGCATCGGTCTCTGTCTCTGTCTCGATCACGGTCTCGCTCTCGGTCTCTTTCCCTCTCCCTATTATTGTCATTCCTATTATTATCTCGATCTCGGTTATCCCGGTTATCTCTCCCACTGTCCCGGTCATTACGGTCCCGATCTCTGTCTCTGTCTCGATCTCTATCACCCCGGTCTCTGGACAAATCTGAAAGGGATATATTATGCTGCTGCTGTTGCTGATGATGATGAGAGGTACTTGTGATTCCTTTGACAGACATTGGAGAATTGGAATTTTCTGCGGGTGAGATGTCCATGTCTTCTGAATTTAGATCCTCCGATTGTTTCCTAAGGTCCCGCAGTCCGTGACCCATATTATTATGTCGATGACTGGAAGAGGGAGTGTGAGAATGTGGCATATGCATGTCTGAAATTTGGCTCCTTGAAGAATGACCCTGTTGCTGTTGCGCTGCTGATGAGGACACTGTGTGACTGCTATTACTATAACTGCCACTATGATGCCTATCATGATGATATGGATCATAATTTTGACTATTTTGTTGTTGAGAGTGCCGTTGCTGTTGTTGTTGTTGTTGAGATGCTTGTTGATTATGATAATTTATTTGTTGTTGTTGTTGATTCATATGATGACCCCGTTGTTGTTGTTGAGGGTGGTGATGTGATGAGGATGCAGAAGGAGGATGTTGCTGCTGTTGTGACAAAGAACCACTCCCAGCACCACTTGCATCTCTCATTTGTTGCTGCTGTTGATTTATCATACTGTACCATTCTCTTTGTTGTTGCTGCTGTTGTTGTTGTTGATTAAGTAATCGCTCAGGTTGTGTATTATGCTGAGATGGTTGTTGTTGCTGTTGATGCATGGAATTATGTGAGGATGAGGAGGAGGATTGATGTGTTTGTTGCTGTTGCTGATGAGAGGATGATGATGATGTTTTAGACGTTCCCGAAGATGACTGATTTGATACAGGACCATGCCTTTTTTCGTATTCTAACCACTCTCTCGGTTTCTCCCATTGTGATGCGTGACTATTTACATTATAGTAGTATTCCTTCCCCGATGAGCTCATGTGCCTCACCCATTCTCCAACTTTTCCTTTCTGTAATTTTATATACACAGAACAAACATCAAATAGATTTTTTCACATTCAATAAAAAAAACAAATATGTAAGATAATCAACTTTAATTGGTAGTCGGTAATAGTTTAATTTAAATTATCATTTTGTCATTATATAACTAGATCGTAGTTGCAACTTGGAAATTTTGACTTGTAACTCTATACAATCTGCAACTGCGATTGGTAACAACAATTCCAATTTAATAGTGCTTAATCCATAGAATCAGCGAATTCAAAAACATAAGACTTTAACTTTAGTCTTAGTATTTCACCAATGAAACCAAGAAAACGTGTACGTATATTCTATTGCGGCTATTGTAAGTATTTTTAATCTATTTTGTACATTCAGCATGTTGTGTACATCAGACAAAATGTCACCACTTTTAGCATTGTTTAATTTCAATAATTATTGTTTTAATGTTTAAAAAAAATTAAGGTTCATGAAAATTCTGTCAACTTGATTCATCTCTAATACTTTTTAAGCCTCTAATCGTAAGTACTTAGTACTTACTATCAACTCGTTAGAAAAGTTGATGGACAAAGTTGTTGCTTAGTTACACTCCTTTACGTTTTTTTGTCCTCATACATAATATAAAAGCCGAAAACAGTTCTGTTTAATATTAGATATATTGTTGTCATGTTACACCAAGTAAAAACCCTTGCACATACTGCTTTGCAAATTTCAACGGAACTATGGTCTCAACCAGCAGAGGTCACAACAAAATCTTATGAACATTTAATTGGGGTCCAATATTTTATGGAATGCGGCTAATTACAACAACTAGAAGCATACATGCAAATACTTCTGTTGTATTATTAGTGTTCAAATCGGCATTAGTTATAAATTGCAGATGTAGTTTTAAGTATCTCATAACATTATTATCTGACAATCTGACATATTATCTAGAAGCCTCAAATTGTAAACATAAGCATGAACCAGAATTCTAAAATCGTATCTTTATAACCTTATGACACAGGCAATAATAGTATTCATAAATAATATTACCAATATCTACAATCTACAGTTAAAAGTAAAATGAAGTTTCTCTCGACTCGCAGCCCAAAAATATACCTCCATGAATAAAGTTTCTAACAAGAAACGAAAAACTTACAGATTTCGAGCTGATGTCCTGCTTAGCTTTCTTAGGATCCACTTTTGACGACGACATAGTTTAATTGTCGTAATAAATAAAAATTTAATTACATATATATAAATATGACATATGACAAAAACAACAAACTGAGGCCTATTATTATAAGTTGTTATAAATCGTAATCCAATCAATGTTTTATGTTTTTTAATATTTTTTCAAAACGAGCATTTTATGCCTTCCCTCGGCATCATCAAGGATCTCACACGCTTGAAAATGCACATACGGGCAAATACGCAAAATATTATTATGTATTTTATACAAGTGAATTTTAAAGCGAGGAAAAGAGAAGGAAAAAGTACAGTAATTATGACTTTTAGGTATATATAAGTACTTTAACAAAAGAACCTGAGTAGGCCCTTCGCTCATAATCTACATACATGGTCAATGTGAATATTTAGTTCATTATGTATGACACATGTCCGACGGCATAAAAAAGTCGTCACTATGGAACGTTACTCCAATTATATAGGTAATAGTAAAGTACTAAGTACACTCACTTGCAAAAAAATACTTTCTGGTAATTCATAATGTTTTTATTTTTTACCTTTTAAAAAAAGTTTTTTTTACAAAAATAAAATGGGTCTCAGAACATGAATACATAATATTAATATGAAATAATAATAAAAGAACAAAATTTTATAATATTTTATCGAATTTTAAGAATGATCTCTCTCGGTGGTTTTGGCGTAAAAGTGTGGAGCTAGTTGTTGGAGCCATTCAGGTTGAACCACAGTTAGATCTCGAATGTGAACTTGACTTCCAGTGTGAACAATCTCATGAAAGAGAATCCACTGCGGTTGCGGAATAGTATAGAGTACAGAGCTTGGATGGACATTAACCACCTCATCTCCTCTCACCGTCCGATAACTGCCCGAGTAATGTAAATACACTGCATTCGGAAAGAGTCCTGCAGTTATACACTTGAGAATGGGTTCAAGTTCTTGTCCACAAGACAAAATCTTGACGTTGAATCGGTGCAACATCTTTGCAATTTGGATTCTCAACTCGGTGGCTCTCTTGAGTCGTTTGTAGTTGAGAAAGTGCTGACTGCAGAAGGACTTGGCTTTATTTTTTGCAGCTTGGAAAGCCTTGAATACATTTAACAGGGTAATTAAGTCGCCCTCGGAGACTTCAAACTTTCTCTTCTCAATCCTGGCTTTGCTGGCTCCACTTCCATACGGCGTTGTGAAGACAGACTCCACCTGCAACATGGAGACGATGGTTATAATCTCCTCAGAACATCCGAATTCCTCCGAGATCAGGAGCATTTTTGAGAGGGTAGGTGGAAGGGGGAATTCCGCCATTTGCTCACCCAGCGGCTTTGTCAACTCCCCGTCTCTGTCCAGAGCACCAAGAGCATAGAGAAGCTCTACAGCACACACAAGGTTGGCAGCAGGTGGTGGAGAAGGGAACTTAAAATGAACAATATCGTCAATGCCCATGGCCTTTAAATGTAGCACAGTTAGAGATAAATCACAGCGTTGAATTTCTGGTGGAGAGGCCTCTAGTAATTGGTCATATTCTTCTTCTGGGTAGAGACGATACACTTTTCCTCGTTGAGTTCGACCCGCTCGTCCAGCTCTTTGAATAGCAGAGGCTTTCGAGACGGGAACCACAACTAGGGCATCGGTTAAAGTTTGAGAGTTGAACCAACGCATCTTGACAAATCCACAATCAATGACAAAAACAATACCAGAGATTGTGATGGAGGTTTCAGCAATATTTGTGGCAATAACAATTTTTCTAGTGCCCCTGGGAGGAGTTTGAAACACTTTTAGTTGGTCACGGGGAGGAAGAGAACCGTACATGGGTAGAACTAAAAGATCGTCCATTTTATTTCGGCCACTAACAGACTGTAATTGAAGTTTCCTATCATTTAGCATACTAACGGCTGTATCTACCTCCTCCTGCCCGGTCAGGAAAACAAGAATATCACCTCGACCCTCGTTTTCATGAATTTTGAGAGCCGTATTGACAGACTCTGCAACATAATTTGCAACTGGGGAAGCTGAATGATAAATTTCAATTGGATGGTTTCGTCCAGCAACACTTAAAATTGTAGCAGTATCCTCTTCTCCTCTACTCTTTGGTTTTTGACCTTTTGGATTTTGCTGCCCCTCCTTTTCTAACTTGAGGTTGAAAAAAGACTGAATTTCCTCTGCATCTACAGTAGCTGATGATATGATGAGCTTGAGATCTTTTCTTTTCTTTAATATTTTTCTGAGGAGTCCCATTAAAATATCACTATTCAGGGTTCTTTCATGAATTTCATCGAGCATAATGACAGCATATTGTCGCAGGAGAGGATTACCCATCATTTCTCTGATAAGAAGACCCTCCGTCATGTATTTTATTCGAGTAAGATTTGGGTCACATTTCTCGTCGAAGCGGATGGAATAGCCAACTTCCTGCCCAAGAAACGTCCCAGTCTCATCCGCAACTCGTGAAGCCAGCGTTGTACTTGCAACTCTTCTTGGCTGTGTCACTCCAATCATCTTTCCATCCTCCTTCTTTGCCCAACCAGATTCTAGGAGATATTGCGGTATTTGTGTACCTGCAACAAACGAGTAGAAGATTAACATATTTAATTCATTAATTACATACTAATTTTATGGTGTGTATAGAAGTCTAAATATTATAACGTAATGTGGATACTTGAATAATGAATAATAATTATTCAATTGTCATTAATTTTACTAATTTACAATAATATTGTTATTTATATTATTATGTTACTTTTTCCACAACCCGTCTCTCCAACAAGAACGAGCGTTTGATATTTCTCGAGAAGATAAATGATATGGTTTCTGTATTGGGCTATTGGTAGCCGTTCACGTTGTTTTTGGAGTGTAAGGGAGATACAAGGATTAAAAATGAATGTTGTTCCACTCGTTGTGTCAATATCTGGTTTATCTTCTTCCCAACTGGCATCATCTGATGGTCTCATGAATTTTAATTTCGGTGGGGCACCGTCACCAGCGTGAGCACTTTGATGGGCCATCCTAGCATAATAATATATACATAATATTATATAAATAAATTCTGCATGTATTATCATTTAACGTTGGACATTCAACATTCAAAAGATTTTTAAAATGACAATAAATAAAATGCTTAAGTTAGTGTAGTATGTAGTAACAAAAAATAACAAAACGATAAACCGAAAGTAAAACGTGTTTGTTTCATAACAAGTTTAAAGTTTAAGTACCTTTATAGATTGTAGATGTAACGATGAAATACACAGATTTGTAGCGTATGTACTTATGTAAGCTTTTGTTTATTTTAATATATTAATTGACAGAACGAATTGCAGTACACAGACACATTAAGTGCACCAAGACGAATGACATTGCATGAAAGACCAACTGTCAACTTCTTGCTTCTTGTTGACAAACAAACAACAAACGAGAGATATGTAAGGAATTACTTACAACTTGTTAGTTAACTTTTATACAATATTATATGAGTGTATAGTGTGTTTAGTAAAATACAAACAGTAGTAAATGAAGACAACCCTCTGTCAGTCCGTCAACCGGTGACCACTGACCCCGTGACCTATGTAAAAATGTAAAAAAATGTGTTCGCGTTCACAGTTCACACGTTTTCAAAAAAAATCAGAATTTTGAATTTTGCTTGCAGAAAATGAATCATGAATCCTTGATTATTTGATCATTATTATTATTATCAATATTATAGGGATATCCCCTGTGTGCTACGTAAATAAGTAACTATAGTGTGTATATAAATATGTAAGTACATACTTAAGCAAATAACTTTTACCGGAGAGAGAATTAAAAGTGAACTAAAAGTTAAAACCAAGCATAATACATAATCATATTTACACTACTACTTTCCACACTAGCGCTTTAACACGTAGATAAATAATACATACATACTGGAATCCCGCATGTTATACATTATACGTATTACTTTCGTGAAATATCAGTTAAGAGTTAAGAGCCAATTAGGAGATATTCTAATAGTACGTATAGCGTAACTCTAGATTCTAGATAAAAACTATTTTCATTTAAAAATATGTAGATAGCTGTATTTTCCGTAACATTTTTGTAGAACCACAGTGTGTGTGGGTGTAAGTAAAATATTATAGACAGAATATTGTGTTAGAGTACTGGGTGAAGTGTAAGGAATAAGGAATTTTAGTCTGCATTCTATACTCTACACTGTTTGTAATTTGTAACTCAAAACATTCTATATGTAATGGTGTCGTGGTAGTATATTAACTACATATTAATATAATAGGATCAATAAAACGTCACATTAGTATTTTGCGTATATGCGATAGACCATTTTGTTCATATAATATTGTTATTGTTTATTGTCACAAGTCACAAGTACATGACAAACAAGGAAATTGTATTACCTACTTATACTTAAATTGTTCATATTATTATCTGATATCTCCTGCTACCCACTAGGCACTATACCAATTACTACCACGATTAATAATCAAATTATCATTTGAGTAAAATGTGATCTATTTATGACATTAAGGTATATGTAGTCTTGTGACGTTCTGTAACAAAGTGTCATGACATAAAAGACTCAGACAGCTCTCATCACTCTCGTCATATTATATTATGAGACTCGACTCCCTTTAAAAACAACAAACATTAAAAGTACACATAGACAAGGCAGGTGTGTGTTGACAGGTCGTTTCCTCATTACCATTAAATACCTTATACTTTACTTATTAGCCAAATAGGAGTAGTGCTTTCTCTTCGAGAACTCCAAAAGCACCTACATATTCAACACCAAGTACAGATTATACAGGCTATAGACACGTTGTTAACGTAATGATCACTACCTTGTTGTTACTCATTTTGTAATGTCTACATTCTCTAAACTCTACATATTATTATAAAATAACTTGAAACTTTACGTATAACATAATATACCTCTAAAACTGGAAACTGGAGTGCAAACAAAAAGCAAAAAAACTAGTCATTTTACACTTTACCATTCTTTTCACGGTGCAACAAATCAGCTATATTATAATATAAGTACGGGATCAGAATTTTATACTTAACACTTAATCTTATTTTTGTACATTTAACAATATACTACACATATTACATATTATTATTATACCTAAAAAACCTCACGAGAATGACGTCAGAGTTGAACACCAACACTGTTTACAATGCTACCACAACGAGCATCATTACGGTGAGTCATACATTTTTGTTATTTATTCGGTACTTAAAATGGAATGCGTATACGGGTGTTAAACATTAAGTTTCCGCAATCACTATTATACAAACATAAAAGCTATTATCATTCACAGATGATCAAATGCTCCGTAAAAAAATATTTGACGGAACATCTTGTGTCTTATGTCACATGATAACATGTACTATGCACTTTAATAGTAAATACTCTCTATTTTGTATATGTGCACATTTATTAATCATTAATTTAACAAATCAATACAATGCAGTGTTTGTTTGTGTTTTTCTGTTATTGTAGAGCTCATTAAACTGGCGGAGAAGGTTCATTCTTGTGTGTGGATTTTTAATGTTATTCATTGGGATTGTGATTAGCGTTGTCTTTAGCTATACTTACTACGCTCACACTCCGACCGACGATACCAAGAGTAATATTCCATCACAAATAATGTATATTATTTTTTATAAAGGCTATGTTAAAAGTTACAAGTGAACTTCTTTTGAGATGCGAAGTGAGCGTCTCGTGTTTGAGGCTTTTTATTTTCCCAACCTCAATACACTTATGTATGTCTCACCGGATGCTGCATTTCAGCTCCGGCCTCCCTGTAAATCGATTCTAATTCTAACGTATAATGTAGACAGTCCATGATATTTACAGTTTACAGGTTGTACATCCTTTGACAAATTAAAAATCCCTCGTTACTTGGATTCTATGTATTTATTTTTTAATATCTGATGTAAAATTTGAAATGTAGGTAAAAATCCAGATGAAACGAAGGCTGATTCTGATGACGGTAGCAGTTTGGTCGTCTTCATATTCGGGCTAATTCTAATAGCTGGAGGCTTGATTACATTAGGTGTGTATTTTCTGGTCAATCGTCGAAGTTTCTCAAGAGGTCTTATGATCATACCTAAACCAAAACAAAGTCGAGGGGTTCTTACTGTAGAACAGGAGAAACATACAAATAATGCCACAAGCAACGAAGAAAAGGCGGAACTGATGAGGAACGAACTAAAAAATGAGTAAGTTTATTTTTAATTTAATAACAATATCTGAAACTATTGCATTTTATTTTTAGAATTAAAATAATGTATGCTTTTGAAGTTTATACACATACGTATAATGCCTGCCCTCCCTTTTCGGTCTTACTGGAGGCTAAGATTGGCAAACAAACGATGACAATAATACATTAATAGCATTATTTCGCTAAATTTGGCCAAACTGGCTGGGTGTTATCCCAGTTTAAACTCGGATCGTTGGCCAATTGATCACTAAAATTCCCCGATATTTTATAAAAGACTAGAATGTTGAGTAGCCACCAATTCTCCTTTGATTACTCTTCACCTGGTTTTTTTATCCAGAAAAATCTCACTGTTTATATCTCCAAGCTTTTGCACGACGAAAAAAATTCCTCCGCCTCTCATTTGTAAAGTTGTAATCACAGCAGCTTCATAATTAAATACAGTATATTTTATCTTACTCCAATAAGAAACTGCGAGAAAGTCACTTTATTTTTGGAGTAACATCCGTATTGTGTAAAAATCTAATCATTTTATTTCTTATTGATATAATTAATTGTGTGTATTTGTATTTTAATATGTAATATATACTTACTTACTTTTTATTAGTGTTGTGGAGGATCCTCGAATTGTACTGCACCCGTGAAATGAGCATCACCTCTCTTTCTTCTTAACAGCCTGCTTTTATTCAAGTGTGTGACATGAACATTTAACTAACAGTTTAACATTGTTTCTGTAACTATTCATATGTATTTTAATTTACTATTAATTGTAAGTATTAAGTATACTGTTATGATTGCCCTTTCTTACATTGTTTTTAAAAATAATGTTTGCATAAATTGACCAGATTTCCTTATCAAACATCAGTACACATTTATACTAAATACTAAATATTTTTATGTATATATACAAAATGATATTCCGGTAAACAGCCTTTGGCCAATTGACATTTGACAATAACATTACCATGGCTGTTAACCGGAATTTCATTCAATGTGTAATTATCAAAAATTTTACTTCAAAAGTCAGTACTGTAGTTATTATCTATTACCATATCAGTTCAACTGGTCACTTTAGTTTTTATTAAGAGTACTAATAATTGAAGAGTGTGTAAAAAAGTCTGAACAAGTACCAAATACACACGAAAATATAAACCTCATTACACAGGGAAAAGTAAACATAAGGATAGGCTTTAAATCATTTCAAAGGATGGAATGATGTCTTAATATTGTTGTTTTATATATACTTATATAGGAGGATTAAAAATGATGCATACGAAAAGCCCGAACCATCACCCGCCTACCAAAATCATTACAAACCTCGTAATTTCAATCAGCATGGTTATGGTCAACAAAGGCCCGCAGCAATGGCATCGACATCTAACACAACTACAACCGGAACTATAGCCCCACTTGCCTCTTTAGAAGAATTTGATTATTCTTTAAGATCCTCAATGAACTCCCTTTGGTCTCAACACCTCCACCACCAGATGAACGATTACAATGACTCTGATGAGGATGGATATTCCTTTCAGTCCGTCGTCTTACCATGAAGTTATTATTATCTCTTATTCCTAATTAATAAGTTTACCATTATTTAACTTTTAATTGGAAGCATACAAAATATTTATTTATCCTTGTAACATAGGTTATCCTTTCAACGGGCCATGCAATTTATCATGTATATTATTGTTTGTTTATTGTTGCTGTTATTTGTGTTTGTTAGCAGTTATGCAATATGTAGCATGTAGCAGTTACCAGTGTCTTCGTCTGATTTTAAATCATAAATAATTCCACCTATGTACTTATTACCCATTGAATTGTTCACAGATACAAATTATTTGAGTCAGTGTTCTGATTTTATACGTTCAAACTAATTATCCATGTCCAAAGTAACAAGTTAATTAGCTTCACATGCAAAATTCAAATACGGACTTGAAAATTTTTAATCTACAGAAAATTCTATAGGACCAGGTGATAGGTGATATATGATTTATAATTTACAGGATCATGTTGTGTAATAATCAGACGTCCGTGTATTTCCATGTACACATTTAAAATTAATATATAAATGTAACAAATACACCTATATTGATATTATTATACTAAGGGTGAAAAATTAACCACCACGTACTCGAATCCTTGTTATGAGTTACCATATTATATAATATTTGGTATTATTGTATGTATGTATATGTGTGTGTATAAACTATATGTATATTATATCATATATATTTTCGTCTCATTTCGTGTGCGTTGCTATTTTATGAACAAAGTTCAATTAAGTACCGACGTTTATGAACGTCCATGTCGGCACCAAACCAAAAACAAGAGGAACACTAAAAATATGCTCTGTGCTTCTGTTTACGCAGGATTTTGTGAATAAGACAAGTATTCATTAAATATATTTTTAATGCGAATGGATGAGAAATCAAGTTCGATTGTTGTGTAAAAAATCAAACAATGCATTAATTTGTTGTACTTACTTGTTATATGGCATCATCGAGTTAAAGCTAACAACTTGCTATGTGCTATAAGAAGGACCTTTTGCCGGCACATAGCACATAGTAAAATAAAAAGATCTTTCAAGTTTTGTACAAAGACAATTTGCCCCATTCCATAACGGGGAACGTATTTATTATCTTTATTTTTTTTCTGGTTGTAAATATAGTGGCTTAATAATAATAATGGTTTGGCTCAAATTGAAGCCATCAAGCCCCATAGTTTACACATGCATACATTTTTTGAAAATTCAGCTTTTTTAAAATACTAACTCCAATTCAGGGTCGATACGCTTAAAAAGTATTTTTCTAGGTATGTACTTATATAGTAGTAGTTGCAAAAATAGGGTTTTATAAGTTCCAATGTTTATCATTTATTATAGTTTTTATACTGTACTGGCAACTGGCAAATAACCATATATTATACTGTCACTGTATCTAAAATCGATAATCTTATTATATGTATCTGCTTCGCCCGTCACTTATTATGCATTTATACTTTATACACATGCAATACTATGTTGAAAAACTTGCATTATAAATAACGGGGTCTATCGTCTATTAGGTTTTCTTATCAAGAATTGAATCATATTTTACACCAGAAACATTTTATATAATTATTACTTGCTAATTATGATAAAATTATTACAAACATTAAATGCGTTTTATTCTCAGTACATGTATTACATAATATTATTATCACGGACCATTTTTCTCTGTGCAGTGAAGTGGGGTCTCTGACAAATCATTGTTGTTAAAGTGGAAATTTCGAAAGTCTAGCTGACTAGCCGATTGTTGATAATCGGGAAAAAACTGGGTTGGTTGATGACTGGACAATTGCCCGTTGGTTCCATTTCCGCCACGAAGTCCGTTCCCTCGGAAAAATGTGTTGGGCATAAACTGGGGAATGTAACTTGGATCCTTAATCAGCATGGGAATGGCGGAACTAGCCATTTTATGGAAAAATTGTCTCGCCATGTCCGGTGAGACTTGATAAGGGGCTTTGGTGGGACGGGGATATTCTGTCTCTGGAATGGATGAGGTGGAACAGCAGGAAGAAGAAGATGATGATGCTGAGGAGGAAGAGGAGGACGAGGACGATGAAGAGGAGGCAGAAGAGATTGAAGAACAAGAGAGGGAAGAAGGTGACGTCGAACTACATTTTTCCCGTAAAGAAGGTAGCTGGTCAAGCTCTCGATTTCCTCGCTTTTGTTGGTGATGTTTCTGATGTTGTCCGCCGTGTACAGATTCTCCATTTTGTTGGAG
The DNA here is from genome assembly GCA_034698285.1 of Sminthurinus bimaculatus. Taxonomy (NCBI): domain Eukaryota; kingdom Metazoa; phylum Arthropoda; class Collembola; order Symphypleona; family Katiannidae; genus Sminthurinus; species Sminthurinus bimaculatus. The sequence goes on along the minus strand of JAQIVE010000848.1, from coordinate 3,784 downwards.
GGGTGGTGATGGTGGATCTGTTGTTGCTGCTGGGGTGACTGTTAAAGTGGTGGGTTCAAATGTTGTTGTTGTTGTGGAGGATGTAATGACGGAGACTCGAACTGACGGTGGATATCTAGAGTCTGGATCATCTATGACTAAAATTTCCTCGTCCTCATCCTCTTCTTCATCCTTGTCTTGGTGCTGGTGATTTGGACTAGTTTTCACTGAGGGGGGATCCTCGTTGTTGTTGCACGTTAGCCGCTGGAGTTGCTCTTCTATTTGCCCCAGCTCATCCTTTTTGATCTGCAGATTGTAGTCGGCATGAAAGTCATTGAGTTGACGTAGATCCGCAAGTCTGACGAGTAGTCTTGGGTACACCAGAGATGCAAGAGAACCGTATCGCCAGTCCACATATTTCTGTCATATTCCAAACAAACTTAGGTACTTAGCTTCACTAATATGTATGTATTTGATACTGTTAGAGATATAATATCCAGTTCGTACACTACAAAAACATAGGGAAGAATTTCATTCCTCAGGGATTACCTTAAGAAGGAGCAGATATTTCTCCTGAACTCTGGTGACATGTTGGGCCGAGTTCAAGTCCTCCCGTTCGGCCGTAAACAGGACAATCACAGATAAAAGGGAGACGACACACTCATCAGCTTTGAGTTCCTGCAGGGATGAAATAAAGCGCATATGTGTACCATACAAATGTTCCGAGACAAGTCGTCTCATATCCTCCACGTTAAATGTGGGGCAGTCTTTCAGAAATTCCATGTTCTCGGTATTTGGCCATCGATTAGAATTGAAGTCGAAGCAAAGGGCGGATCGCAACATACAGATTTCTAATACACCTATCCACACAAGTGTCCAAAGTAAATGTAATGAATACTTACATAATATGTATAGGATAAAAATTACAAAATTAAATACATAATATTATCATCGAAAAAGGTGGGATAAAAGTCACCTGCTTTGAGGAGAGTGATTTGATCCCCAGTGGGAAGTGAGTTAAAGTCGGGAAGTTTTTTATGGAAATACACCATGCGACGGAGCATCGTCGTAAACATTTCTATGGCCTGAATGGCATCTCGAGATCCATTTTTCTCGGCTACTTTATATGGAACCTGTCGATAGGCCTCATGGTATTCAAGCACTAGCTTCTCAATTTCCTCAATCTCCTCGCCCAACATATAATTCTTCATTTCCTCCACTTGGGGATCCAGGTCGGATATTCCTTCCAGAAGAATATTCGCTGATGACTCTGACAGTGTTTGACTGCCAATATTATTTCCTTCTTCTCCTCCAGGGTTTGACCCTGGAGGCGACAACGACTCGTTCACCGTCGTAGGTGGATGATTCAGCTTTTTCTTTCCATTCCTGCATTTAACAGAGTATAAGTATAAGTATAATATAAGTACAATAATATGATATTATTATGAGTAAATTATAAGTAACCACGTTTTTACGGACTATTCAAGTAAAAGAAGCCTTATATTACACGTAAAAAAACATGCTATATGTGAGTGTACCTTTCTCTGGATAGGGTGAGCCGTTCAACGTCATTCATAACCCATTTAGTCTCCATTCCAATCTTGAGACATTTTTGAAAGCGACAGTATTGACAAGCCTTCCGAGATCGCATCGTGATTTCGCAGGCCGAGTAGCTCGAGCATCGAAAATTTTTGAATGACTCTCCTTGGACGGATCGTCGAAAAACTAGAGCGGTCAAAAATAAATTATAATAATATAGTGAGTATGTATAATAATATTATACATTATACATAGTCAACAATGCCCAATTTACGCATTATGCCTAACTTGAAAAAAGGACTGTGTTCAACGTTCAATGTTTACTTATCACTTATAAGGAAAATGATAATGATAGTATACTTACATGCTTTGCAGCTATCACATGAAATTCCCCCAAAGTGGTAACTTTTGGCCTCATCTCCGCAAACATGACAATCCTTTCGAAAAGAATGCAAAGAAATATTATAACTATAGACATTGAAATGTGTTTACTATTATTTTATACGTTTTGTATCATAGATGATCATAAATAGGAAATAATTTAGTACAAGGCATTTAAAAAATAGATATTATGATATCCATAATATGAAATATGAAAACCTTACACGTCTAGGTTTGGTTTTGGTTTTCTTGGGCGGCTCAACGGACAAAGTACATCCAGAAGATGGAGAATTATTGGAGGACGTATAATGGGAACTTGACATATGAGATTCCTCGTTCATTTTGTACACTTATTTTGTATTTTGCTCACAGCAAATTATGATTGCACCTTAATTTAACCGTAATAGCACCAATTACATAAAAATTTACAATTTTACAAGATCACTAACTGATTAAGCACTAAAGAAATCACTGTGGTTTTTTATGTATGAATATGAACTATATTTTGCGTGTCATCAGAAAACTGATAACATCAGTAATCAGTCTGTCGCCTTTGATTTTCCTTTCAAGTATTAAACGTATATTGTTGTAGATTGTAGCACTAAAAATACTTTGTTTTTATAGGTACTGAGTAATTGTGTTTAAATATTAAATATTCAGCACCACTTAAATGTTGCTCAGTAAACTATTTTATCCACCCATTTCTCGTTTGTTTCCTTCATTCAAAATCTGTGACAAAATGGATCTTGGTCGAAAAGGATAACGATGGATTAAATAAAAATGAATACGATAATTATATAATACATAGTATCACGGGTATCACATGGTCAGCTTTGGTGAAAACTTTTCAATTTCATATTGTATTATGCACGTTTACTCTCGTTTTTTACACTTTTATCTTTTATTACTCACAACGACACAATATTTTCAATGTTTTTTTATCATAGCTTAGGTATTTAATATTTAACTAGTAGTTCGTGTTGTTATTGTTATTGCACTTTCATCTTATTTTGAGATTCTTGCTTTTTTACATTGGTACATATATTACTTGCTGGTCCCTTGTCTCTTGGTTGGGGAAACTTGCCAATATTATGTATGCACTGGAGGATTGAAAATACTAATAGGTAACATCAAAGTAATTATGAAATGTACTCTTGTCCACAATATTAGTATCACAGATTGGGTGTTCACAAAAATAAAGTCCATACATCAAGAAACTGTTTCGTCTGACGGTGAATATCATCAGTAAGTATATGCCATTTTTCAGGAGTATGTGTAGATTGTAGATTGTAGATGCACAAGCACTGATTACTGAACGCACATATACACAATGGCGAAAACTGTGATCGTTTTCATGATGTCCAAGAAAGAACGTCTAATTTAAGCTTGCTCAATGACAATAGTTGTTAGTTGTCGTACTTCTGGCTTGCACCTTCATGCAGTCCTTGATTTTTCCACTTGTGCTGAAAGACAAATAAACAAGTTTCATATCATAATTAGCCACACTAGAAATTATATGTGTATGTTAATAAAAAAAATCAAGAAATTCCGCTTTTCGTGCATCAGCCAACTATCCCAATGTATAACTATTAAACATATGAATATGAACGTTCCCCAACTTCATCCGAGAATAACCCATTTTAGCAGCAAAACTTTGTGATCAGAGTACATACATAGGTAGATATATTTTTATTATTTAAAAAATATTATTTATCTAAGTAAGTACGTAGGTATCCTGTATCTTTTTATTCACTGTCGAACACTGGACGAGCGAATAGCTGAGTAATTTTCCTCGTGCTTCGGAATCACTGAATGCATAATGATAGAACAATAGCGATGATACTGACAACTTAAAATGAGATATTATTATTATTATTGTGGTCAG